>MU184839.1:16094-46601 GCA_016904865.1 Pissodes strobi | reverse complement strand
ATGCTAACATGGTTAGCGAAACGCGCGTCGAGTGCAATAATTCTGTTGCCGTTTTAGTGAGTGAATTTAAGATAAATCAAAAACCTTAAATAATTGTCACATGAAATAAACAAATCTAACCATAAATTAAACACAACACCGCTCTTAAAGAACTTTATTATAATACGGGGACAAAGACCACCTATAAACAATAATAATTCAAACCATACCTCAACATTCGTGTTTTAGTAATCGAGTATAGTGTAAACTCATTAAGTCTTTTGAGAATAGACGGACGTTGTTATTGTTTCATCATTAAGTCTATGACCAACAGACGTTGTTATTGTTTTACCGAAGTGCCTTCTATATTATCTCTTCTCATCTGACGTAGATCGATCCATAATCTGAGCTATATAACCTGCACGCCATCGAAGTAGTGGCGTCACGGGTAACTAATCGTGACAATATAGTCGGAATCTTTTAATTTTCAAAAGTGCGTCTATTAAGCACTATATTACGCAACTTACCTATAAACGTCCTCGCTAAATATACAGTTGAATTTGTGGCAAAATGTATAGGTATTTGGGTAAAATGCTTTCTATGATAGAAAAATCATAATTGTTCTCCATGAAACCAACTTCCTTCCAACTCATGAACGTGGTCCGATATATAAATAATTAAATTTATTATATTTTAAATTTAGATTCTTGGAACAAAAACCCCTGAGAACGACGTCATAGCACAATAAATTTTCAATTCCAATATTTCACCGTCGAAATATTTTTAAAAAACGTCATGGACTCTCATTGTTTTAACGTGTTTTAGTTCAGTTTTATATAAAAATTTGATTCCGGCATTTACTGGTTTTGTTTTATAATTTAAAAGTTTACTCAATTTATTGTAGAAAATACGTTCTATATTGCTGGGAAAGTTCATCTTTGTGTTCCAAATATTTACCCCTACTGCCACTTGAATCTTAAATAAATAGAAGAGGATTGTTCCAGGATGTAAATTAGCACAAATACTAATTAAATGACCCTCATGCTTTTGAAAAACCCTAAAACAGAGTTTACGTTTCGAGGGCAAATCTACCCCCGAGAAATCTAAACATGAAAAGGACTGGCAATACAAATTTAATTATTAAAATGTTTGGAAGAGCAAACAGTAAAAAGTTCGATCGCTTTGTCAAGTTTTCAATGTTTATTAGTTTTATATTACATCCCACATTTACCGAATTAAAATGTGGAATTCCAGAAAAGATTTTCCTGAAAGACGCTTTTCGAGGGAAATGGACCAATTCGAAATCGAATGTAACTCTTCGAGCCGCTATCGCTCATTTATTTTACAGAAATAGCCAATTTAAAGACCTCTTCACACTCAAGATTTTTACCTTTGAATATGTTAAATCGAGCGGATAAACAAGAAATTCTTATTTAAGTCTCAATCTTGCCTGGCAGTTTATATTTAAAATGATAAAACACAGATATTCTCGAATAATAATATGTGTCTTGAATGGAGTGTTATTTTGAATTTGCACGTGTATGAAATATAATACTATATTATTAATTTCAACTTTTACTAAGTTCACTTAAAGAATCACAGTATATTAAAATAAGACAAAATGATGAATTATGTTTTGCTGCCTTTAGCTGGGTAACAATCTATTGGAATTAGAGGATACGGGACGAAATAACTGTAAAGAAATTAAACATTCACAAAATTGATAGAATATCATTTGAAAGAAACACCGCTGACGACTAATGGGCAAATTTAAAAAAAATCTCTTCTTTACATTTGTTGCGGAGTTGCTAGTTTCCCATCCCCAGGTGCGGATAGGGGATTGCCTTCCAGATATGGGGGGTATCGAGGGAATCAAATACTCGAGGCGGACCAAAACTAGCACCTAGGATACAGCCTCCATGTTAGGAGCGGTAATCCAACAGCGTCTGTTCTCCAAATAGGAGCGGCCCAGACATCACAATGGATACACAAAATCAAGAAACGGCCCTCAGTCCCGGGCACACCTTAATTGGGGAGAGGGTGCTAAGAATCCCGCGGTCTTCCAATGATGTCTTCAAAATGAACCAAGAAAGGAGAATTAGCACGTGGAATATACAAAGTTTTTACCAAGCTGGAAAAGCGGCAAAAATAGTAAAAGAGATGAAACGACTCCAGGTCGACATACTAGGATGCAGCGAAACAAGATGGCCAAACTCCGGCCACTGCATCATAAACGAACATCACATATACTTCTCTGAAGACAATACCACCAGAAACAAAAACGGAGTAGCAATAATTCTTAGTAATCAACCGAACATGACCGTAAAAGGATTCACCCCTATTTCGAATAGAGTCGCGTTAGTCAAGATCAAGGCTAAGCCATTTGACCTTAACATCATATAGTTATACTCACCGACATCCGAAAGCAATGAACAAGAAATAGAGGAGTTCTATGAACAGGTTAGAACTGCTCTCAAACACAGAAGGAAGGAAGAAGGTTAACATAATTTTAGGCGACATGAACGCTAAGATTGGACAGGGAAAGGTTGAGGATGTGGTTGGTGGTTTTGGACTGGAAGTGAGAAATGAGAGAGGAGAGCGACTAATAGAATTCTGCCAACAAATGGACATCACATTCAGGAACACCTTTTTTAAACTATTTCCCAGAAGACTATACACTATATCAGCTAGGAATCTCCACAGCTGATAACAACCAAAGAATCGTGAGGAATCAAATCAACATTGTTATGATAAACAGAAGATATCGCAACGCCGTTGTCTCTTGTAAGACGTACCCAGGCGCAGACATACCATCGGATCACAACCTGTTACTAGCTCGTACTTAACTTTGACTAAATAAAATAGTCAAAGGGAAACTTCTAAAAATTGCTGACATGTGAAAACTCAAACAAGACAACGTATTCCAACAAACAAAAGAGAGGCTAAACAAGGAACTCAAAACTATATCTGAAACAGCAACCATATCTGAAAACAGCAACCACGAAACAGAAATAGAAGACCTGTGGAATAAAATAAAATAAAAAATTTGGTGTGTGCTTAAGACGCAACACGCGGGGTCATCGTTTGTCAAAATTTCGATCCGAGCCTTCGTTGCAGAGATACGGACAAAAACGTGTTTCCTCCCAAAACCCCCCCTTATATTAGAGCCACGCTCCCCCCGTATAGTCTAAGGTGGCCCCCATGGGGCGCACCTACCATACAAATTTCAACCCAGTACCTCTTCCCCTTCTCCATAAATGTATTATTTAAGTTTTTCTTTCTCCCCCCTCCCCTGGCCAAACGTGGGGGGTATAGGGTCCCGTTTTCGTCCAGGATCTTCTTTTTACCTCAGCTACATTCCATGAAAATTTCAGCCCTCTAGCTATACGGAAACATGCCAGTAGAAGGGGCGTTACGTTCCATATCCGAGCATGACGCGTGTCGCGTGACGCGTGGCGCGTGACGGCTCGGTCTCATTCAACCCAAAATGCAAAATGCGCCTAAAGAAGTTTTCACTTCAAAAATATCTATAACCTCCGTCACAGAAGAAGAACTAAGACCGGATAGGATGGTAAAAAGACAATGGATGACAAATTCTATTTTGGAACTTATGGAAGAAAGAAGATAACACAGAAACAGGAATATTGTAAAATACAAGGAACTACATAGAAGAGTCCTAGAGCAATTAAGGAGGCTAAAGAACGGTGGCTACAGGAAGAATGTGTCGAAATCGAGATCTTGCAAGAAAAAAACACGACAGCTTTAACCTTCATAAGAAAATAAAGGAATTAACAGGAATATATCAAATACGGGGTCCAGGAATAATCATATACTCGAAACATCATTAACGAAACTGACGAAAAAACTCACAAGATGGAAGCAGTACATGGAAGAACTTTTCGGAGACGAAAACATCGATAATGTGCCTGTAGTGGTCGGCGAGGAAGGGCCTATCATCACACAGGAGGAAGTGGAATCAGCATTCAAGCGACTTAAAAACAACAAAGCTCCTGTGCCAGACTAGATTCATGGAGAAGTTCTCAAACTACTGGATCGAGAACAGATAAAGCTACTGACCAACCTCTTCAACAAAATTTACACAGGCGAGGCAGTCAAATACCAAATGATTGGCTACTGTCCACATTCATCCTGCTTCCCAAAAAGGCGAACGCAACTAAATGCCCCGACCACAGAATAATCAACTTGATGAGTCACATCCTAAAAGCTTTCCTTACTATCATCCAAGCACGCATATATAGAAGACTCGACGAGAGAAGAAGTGACACACAGCTTGGTTTCAGGAAAGGACTTGACACCCGAGAGACCTTACTCTCCATACAGGTGCTGATTCAACGAGCACGGGACGTCAACAAAGACGTCTTTGCATGCTTCATAGACTTCAAAAAGGCCATTGATAAAGTCCAACATGGTAAACTCATCTCAATACTACGTGAGTCAGGAATCGACGATAGAGACACAGATATAATATCAAAGGTATACTTGCAACAAAAAGCCATTGTTCGAGTCGAAAACAAAGCATCGGAAGAGTTTAACATTAGGAGAGGAGTGCGTCAAGGTTGTATACTGTCGCCTCTTCTATTCAACGTGTATACCTATCATCTATATAAAGAGGCATTGGACAACATAGAAGATGGAGTGGTAATAAACTGAGAAATAATAAATAACATAAGATATGCTGATGATACCGTCCTTATAGCAAATTTTGCTGAAGGACTTCAGATACTTATATACCGTGTAGAGACTGCATGAACAGATATGGTATGAAGATAAACTGTAAAAATACACACATATTAATTATCAGTAGAAACGTCATCGGCAACCTACAGTTTACCGCTAACAATGGAGCTCTCACAATAGCCGAGACAGTTACATACCTGGGCTGCACCTTGAATAAGGACTGGGAGCACTCTCGAGAAATAAGATACCAACTCGAAAAAGCAAAAGGTACGTTTAACAAGATGCTTAAGATACTAGCAACTTATCCCTCAACATCCATACTATAGAATAAGAACTTTAAAATGCCATGTACTCTCAACTCTCCTAGATGGGCGGAAGCGTGGACCCTTACCGATGCCTTATGTAAGCGCATAGATGCATTTCAGATGTGGTGCTATCATCGAATACTCAGAATCCCATGTATACACCACGTGTCAAACGATACGGTACTGCACAACTAGAATACCTACCAAATGTCAAACGCAGAAAATTCGAATTCTTCGGACATATCATGCGAAATGAAAAATACCACCTTCTTCAACTCATACTACGGGGGAAAATAGAGGGTCGAAGGTCAGCAGGACGCAGAAGAATACCGCGGCAGTGATTAAAGTAATTTGGACCAACGTCATAGCCAACATCCACAGAGGTTAGGCACTTTAAGAAGAAAGAGACATTTGTTTGGGTTAGTATCTCATTATATTTTCGTTCCAAATGTAATAATCGCATCGAGTTTTACACAAGAAAGCGTAGTTACAATATATAAAATATTTACATATAATAAAATATTTTCAATTTGTTCCTGTGTAGTGGAAATAGCAACTGATCAATTTTATGCTTACCATGGGGTCAAATTGATCACGTGGATTTAAATGCAGAGAAAAAAACTTACAAAATTTGAATTGGACGAAATTATACTTGGTCAAAAAAAAGTTATACATGATAGGGGTGAAACTGATTGATCTCTAAATTTGATTTGTGTGAAATAATAAAAATTTATACGCAAAGATAAAGCAAAACTATGATTAAACTGAGCAAAGAACATACATATCGGTATAGAGAGAATTGAGACAAGTAGGTAATTGCATTCATTAATGGCCACTATATTCTTAATAAACTATGCCTTTTGGCCATCGTCTTTCATTTCGGGTGCCACGCTCTTTCTTGTCTTCTAATTTTATTTGGTTACCTTCACCTAAGGTTAGAAAAAAAACTGAGAGTGGACAAAGTTAAATTAAAAATTTAAAATTAAGATTAAGAAAATTTGGAATTACCGATACGTAGGCCAGAACGAGTTGTTGTCGGAACGTGCAAATTAGGCCCTAGCTTAAATATCGGTGAGTAGGGTCGAGTATCAGATGTCGCGCGAGTAGGGAACAATCATCTCGCTGCTGCTCCGGCATTTTTAAATTTTCTTGTTGAAAGTGTGTGTTCATATTGGCTCTGTGGTGCCTCAACGGTGTGTTGATGGCATAATAAACAGCTTATATAGAAAAGTGAAATTTAAATCCCTGTGTATTGAAGAAAAACCAAGTTTTTAGTTCGCGATGGGTCTTACAAGTGCCGACCTTGAAAAGATTAGAGTTCTCATAGTATCAACCTTGAAGGAGCATTTTGAAGATAAAATTGCTGATCTGGTAGTCCAGAAGGTAAAGGAAGAAATTTCTGACCTAAAGGACATCATAGGGAAACTCTCTGATGAAGTGGAGGACCTCAGGGTGAAAAACATTGGAAGCCATGATGGATTCTACCGAACAGTCATCGCGCAGCTTAAATGTGCGCATATTCGGTGTCAAACGCGAGGACGACGAGAACACCAAAAAGATTGCCTTAGACCTTTTTAATAAAAAAATTAGATGCAATCTTAAAGAATCTGACATAAATAAATCGCACCGAGTCATGGCAAAAAACTCCAGTGATAAGCCACCGGCGATGGTTCAATTCACAAACGATGTCAGTCGGCTGGCGGTACTTAAAAATCGCAAAACCTTGAAATCTACGGGTGTAACTGTAAAGGAAGACTTAACTAGGCATCGCTTATCTCTTATGAAAAAGGCCGTGGAAATGTTTTCAAGTCAATCGGTGTGGTGTTTGCGGGGTAATGTGTATGTGAAAACTGAAAATGGCGCAGTTCACCGGATTGGTGATTTTAATGAGTTGAATCATTTAAAAGCTTAGTAAGTTCCGCAAGGTAACATTAATCCATAATTTCAGCATTTTCGTGCTTTACTGGGATCGTTTTTTTGTTTGTTTACAAGGTGAAATATTGATTTACTTTTGATATGTAATTTAAATTATAGAGACAGCAATCATTTAGGGATTTATTGCTCTCCCATTATCTCTAAACATTGATATGTTACTCGGTTTAATTTAGAAAAATCTAAAGTATTTTTTGCATGTTCGTTGGGCTTAATATGAGATTTGTAATGAGTTGGTTAAATTTACGACAACAAATATAAGAACCCTATGGTCTATATATAAATCATTATACTAGTGTTAATCAAAATAATATTCAAATCATGGTTTTTATGTTTTTATATTTATATAATTTATGTTTGGGTTAGTTATGGGTACCTTACTTTGTCCAGGACATCATTATTGTATGTTGCCTAAATCGGTTGCACTGGTAATATGTTGTTAATGAGAATATTGATTAGATATTTATATCGTATATCAAGAACATCATTGTTATGGTTTGGTTTATTTAATTGGGCATTGCATATTTTGTATTGTATATGTGTATGTGTACATATTATCATTATTGAGAGTTTTACGCGGGGGGGCAGCGGGAATTTATATGGATTGCATTCCTATTTTTACTTTTAAGTTGCTCTCATTAGTGCTGCTCTCGATTTATTACCTACTATTTCGTTTTTTTTTGTTCTTTTTACCTCTCTTATCTGCTTTCATTTTATCCTTTTATCTAGTTCTGCTGATGTTTTTCTCTTTCAATGACATTTAATATAACACACATTAATGTTCGGTCTCTTGTTCCACACTTTAGCGAATTTAGAAATTATTTTTTGGATAAGAACTTTGACATTATAGGTATAACAGAAAGTTGGTTACATTCAAATATCTCCAGTGAAGTAATCGGTTTGCAAAATTATGCTCTAGTGAGAAATGACCGGCATGATCGGCGTGGCGGAGGAGTTGCATTGTATATTAAGAATAATTTAAAGTACGAACTGATCCTTTCCGAAAACCATGAGTATTTGGAAAGCTTGTGGATAAAAGTTATTATGAAGAGGCATGTGTTTGTTGTTGGTGTTCTCTACAGACCACCCAACTCTGACAGCAATTCTTTTATAAATACATTTGAAGATACTATGGCTAATATTTTCTCTGCCTATGATGATATATTTTGTCTTGGTGACTTTAATATAGATGTTTTAAACTGTGAAGATTCTTTAACAAATCGTCTATTATCAACCGTAGAACCTTTTAATTTGGAACAATTAATCACAGATCCGACCAGAATGACTGATACGAGCTATTCTTTAATAGATTTAATATTTACAAATTCAAATCAAGTAATAAACAAGGGGGTTGCTGATTGCCATTTCTCAGATCATTTTTCAGTTTTTTGCCAGATAAAACATACTTCTGTTCCTAGATTGTCTGATAAAATGGCCTATAGAGCGTTGAGGAATATTGATTTTAACTCATTTCAAAGAGACCTTGAACTAATTCCACTAAATACAATTTATAAAACACCAAATATTGAAGAAAAAATAGAATATTTAAATACTAATATATTAAATCTGTTTGATTATCACGCCCCCATTAAATACTTCACTCAGCGTAAGAAACCTTTTCAACCCTGGATTTCTGAAAATATCAAGCGGATGCAAAATTTCAGAGATAAAGCCCTTAAAGATTTTAAAAACAATAAATCGCCCAGCAAATGGAATTATTACAAACAATTAAGAAACCTAACCAATTCATCAATCAGAAT
The DNA here is from genome assembly GCA_016904865.1 of Pissodes strobi. Lineage (NCBI taxonomy): Eukaryota > Metazoa > Arthropoda > Insecta > Coleoptera > Curculionidae > Pissodes > Pissodes strobi. The sequence goes on along the minus strand of MU184839.1, from coordinate 37,927 downwards.
GGAAAAAAACTTTTGATCTAATTAAAATAAATACAAAAGGTTGTGGTACCATCAATAGTCTAGGTCGTCAATGCTTGACAATAACGACTATATTATATTAAGTGATTAGTTTTACTTGGTTACTTTATAAAAAAAACAAAATATTTGCTTTAGCAAATACTCTAGATGATTTACTTGGCTGAAAATTTAAACGACTGAGTCAGTATGTTGCTTATTATCGCAAATAACGTTATCAAAAGATAGATATATAACCTGCGCCACTCCCAAACAATTTCTCGTTGCAAGCAAAATTTAAGTAATGTAAGTAAATAATCTCTTAAACAATGAGGTGCTAAAACCCCAAATCATTATTTGTTTAGCTAAGGGTCGCACTCCTAACTATCTATATATACGTATTAGTTACCATACGTTGGTAAGGACCGCAAAATAAAAATATCTAGTGTGGATAAGCGTTACTAAAACAATCAATCAATTATGGAACTTACAAAAAATGTTTTATATTAAATGTAAATACTCAAAGTTTAGGATACCAGCAGAACAAAGCCAACGAGGCTCGGGCTTGTTCGGGAGATTATAGCTTACTTCTTACTGAGTTTGTTTGCAAAAGTTACTGAAAGGGAAAACATTAACGAATAACGCAAAGTCCACTATTCCATAATATCAGTAGTAGCACTCTAATTACAGATTTCTAAAATAAATACCCGTGGAAAATTGAGAAGAAAGAAAAACATTTCAACTTATAACATTATTGAATTAGTCAATTGAAAGTTCAATCCAAAATCAGATTTGTTCGGATTAAGCGAAAATGAACATATTTTAAAGTTTATTCCGAAATTAGGCTTGTTAGACTTACTTTAGGTTAAACAAAATTGACCAGATGTTACAGTTCGATCTAAGGTCGGACTTGTTCTTCAGGCACTAGCAAACACCTAATTGGCATATCGCGGTGGTTATTTACACGACGATGGTTTCTCCTTGAGCCGTCTGATTCCCTCCAACACATACCGAATCAACTCTTTGAGAGAGCTGTGCATGGTCAAGGGCTTGAGTTGTCAAAATTGGTCGGTTGGAAAACCCACGAAAGGTAAAATTGATTAAATCTCCATCCGACACCAACTACTGCTGCTACAAACGATAGACCGATGTGGAGGGGCGTTAGTGGAAAACCGAGGAACGAACGAAAAAAGCAAAGGAATTTCCTCCAAAATCTCCACTTGAAGAGTTTCAACTGACCAATCGAGAGACGACTCGCATGTTACATGTCGCATCCAAGAATTTTCTAATCGATTCCGAAAATAGAAGCCAAAAATTTGATGTACCGAAGCTCATTGTAATCAATTGCACGAGTTAGCAGAAAGGTAATTCTTATTTGACCCGTCATTTATTAAGAAAACCTTGCCTGAAGATATCTCATTTTCCCCTCTGGCTAATCTAAACGAACGAATGGTGACGAGATGCGAAGTTCTATATATACGTATTAGTTACCATACGTTGGTAATGGCCGCGAAATAAAGATAGCTACTATGACTAAGCGTTATAGAAGCAAACAATCAATTACAGAAATTTAAAGAAATATTGATCAAATGTAAATACTCAAAGTTTAGGGTGCCAGTAGAACAAAGCCAACGAATAGTAAGGTATTCCGGTTTCCTCGGGAAATTATAGCTGAGCTTGTTTGCTAAAGTTAGTGAAAGGGAACAAATTAACGAATAACGCAAAGTCTACTAGGCCGTAATATCAGTAGTAGCACTCAAATTACACGTTTCTATAATAAATAACCCTGGAAAATTAAAAGGAAAAAGGGTTGTGCACTATGTGCGCATATCTAACGTGAAACTTCTTAAACTTAAACGCTCTAGCCTTATACATATCGTAAAGGATTTGGTTAAAGAGTGGTTTTTTTAATATACCACTCAATTAACAAAAAGGGAAGGCCTGAATGAAAAAATGATCTGCATAAAAGTTTCGCTTATGTCTTGACAAGGTAATAGAGCAAATCCCATATTTTTTGCTTACAAGCTAACAAATATGTCACAATAAAATCTTATACATATTGCAACAGATTTGGTTAAAAGGTAATTTTTTTTGTAAATATACCACTCGATTAACAAAAAGGGAAGACCTATATGAAAAAAAAATATTCTCCATAAAAGTTTTGCTTATGTCTTGACAAGGTAATGGAGCAAATGCCATATTTTTTGCTTGTAAACTAACAAAGATATCACAATAACAATATTCTAATTTTTTTCATTCCGCTAAGGTATATTCGTATTGGAATTTTAGTTGAATTTTATACGTTGGTGTAACATTATAGAATTGCCGAAAGTGGCTAACTTGCTGTGTGTTCGAAATATTAAAACTGATATCCGATATGTGTATATAACCAAACTTTTTCTTGTTTATTTTTATCTTGTACTTACGTTTATAAAAATGAAGGAGCAAAAGCGATTTTACAATTTAAATCAAGAAGTGAACCTGTTGGTTTCTCTAATCGAGAAATACAGGAACACAATTGAGTCTAAGAGTCTAGTCTGCTATTTCTTCTTCAGCTTCGGGCATTTTGATGTAATGTGGAGCCAAGCTTGCTATCGCCTGTGAGACTTGTTTTACAATTATTCTGCTTGTGGTAGACTGGTGTATCCCCCCAAAATCTCCTGAAACTATAAGCATGCTACCACAAACATGAAACGTAAATTTACTAAGACTTTGATTAATGGAGTAACTGCATGGTTCCTAAAATTAAAAGTTATATTAAAAGAGGATCATATGCAGGTTATCCTATATCAAATGGGCCGTAAGTAGAGCAACTGGGGATATTACAGATTGATTATTGATATAGAGTGGTTGAGCCAATAAATCTTTATAATATCTCCAGTTGATCTTGGGCTCAGCGGTATTAATATTTATAGGTGTGGATCGTAGAGTAGACAGTTTAGCGAAGGCGCCACTAATTTTTTTTATAAGAATATATCAATGATTTTTAGGCATTGCATGTAATCAAATTTAGAAAAATACCTAACAGTAAACCGTTCTGCTATTTAACCTAAAACGCTCTACAAATTCGCATTCATTCTAATCATCCAAATTAACAATCCTTTCTCGGAAAGTCCGAGGCGCTCGAGGCTCCTCAAGAATATTTATCATCTCTTCATAGTCGGTCAGTATTTCTTCAAACATATCCATTATATCATCCATCATTTCGAAAATTATACAAAACCTCCAAACCAAAAATATCTTTTACAAAACCGTTGAAACTCCATGAATTTTAAGGACAAGGCAGTCTGGACAAGGTTAGAAATCCAAGAGGTAGGAGTTAACTCATACACAATCCCTGAGTTGTGGATAAATCCGAAGTCGGATGGATTAATCTTAAGTTCAAAGGTAACCCCAAGCTATAAAGTCCATCTTTATGTTTATCCTGGGTTTAACTCGAGCCTGCGAGTTAACTTGAACACAAGTGGCCCTAAGGAGTAAGTTCCAGGCACTAACAAACAACTACAAAAAAACAGCGACGTGAAGTGACGGAAGTTAAAAATCGAGAAACCAACGAAAAAGGCAAAGGAATTTCCTCCAAAATCCTCACTTGAAGAGTTTCGATTGACCAATCGAACGACGACTCGCATGTTACATGTCACATCCAACAATTTTCTTACCGATTCCTAAAATAGAAGGTCAAAATTTTGGTGTACCGAAGCCCATTGTAATCAATTACTTGAGTTAGCAGAAAGGTAACTCTATTCGACCTCGCAGTCGCGATAACACTTGCTGCTTATAGGTTCCCAACAATTGCCTATTTTTAGTAGAAATAGTAAAATTAAATTTTTGAAAATGGTGTCTGTGAATCAGTGAGTACTTTTTGTGTGGATATAGTGTTTTGTTTTTCTCAGAAACAGTAAATTTTAGAACTTATACATCGATTTGTACTGTATTTAATTGGCGCCAAGACTCTTGTTTACATTCTTGTGTAGCAGCTACGTTCCAAATATACAACTTTGATGCACAACCTTTTTTGGTTATTTTAATATATATTTATTCTCGATTCTTGAAAATTTTTGTTTTTATTAGTATTAATTCTGTTTCTTTTTTGGTGCAACACACCTGATATATTGTAATATTTGAATCACTATTTCAAATGGGTGACAAATCTTTTAATAATTGGGTTTGTAAAAGCTGTTGGAAAAGAACAAAATATTATGATGTAATAGACAATAATTTAATCTGTTGTTCAAAGGCTTGTAGAGAGGTTATGTGTAATAACGAAGATGATGATATTTCTCCTATTTCCACATCGACTAGTCTTATAAAGGATTTGAGAACAGAAATTGATGAGAAAACCAAAATTATTGAGCGCCAAAAGCGGAATTCTTGCTCACTGGTTTCTGAGGTAGCAGACATTGAGGCTGGTTTGGCAAAACAAATTGAAGACCTAAAACTACAAATATCAGATCTGCTCAATACGAATGAGGAACAATTCAACATTATTCAGGCTTTACAGAAGCTTGAAACATTTGATATAGATACTGAGCCCATCATGAAAATGCAAAGCTCGGCAACTCAAACTATGATATCAAGAACGTCAAAACCAACACAGACTGATTCTGTCTCTAGTAATTTAAATTGTTTAAACTGCCCTGTAGAATGCGATTCACCGTCTAGGCCTGCACCTTTACTGTCGTTTGCCACAAGGGAATGTCAGACTAGTGTCAACATGCAGATGCTATCGAACTTCCATACTCTTGATGATGAGCTCGAAGATGCGCTTTTTATTAACAATATGATGCGTATTCAAGTTCCTAGATCTACCCAGACGGAGCCCGATATCAATTACGGTATGAGTCTTGCTGATGAGTTAGCGACTCATGATCCTGTGGGCAGAAATCTTTTAACCTCTGAAAGTTCTGAAACTTCTGATTGTCTTTCAAGAGAAGCCCACCTGCCGATTACAAGTTATGGGGATACGGCAGCACATAATAGCCCTCAGTATGGCGAAGTCATAACGCCGCAGCTCCCGGATGTTATGGGTATTGAAAATACTCACCTGCGCATGCCAGTTGTCAATAGCAGTGTTTTGGTGTTTGGTGATCGCACTGCAAGAGGTGTGGCTTCTGGTGTGACACTTTCCTTGAATTCAGGGACCTACGTTGTATATGGAGAATCTCCTCCTAATTATTCTTTGGTGCAAATGGCAAACCGAATATTTCAACTAACAACTAGTTATGGTACTGCTGATAACATTATTGTGTGTTTGGATCTGCGTGTCGCAAAGTTTGATAAATTACTTACTCTTGGAAAATATACAAACCTTACTTTAAGTTTGACTTATAACAAATTTTGCGAGTTTACATACACACATTTTGTTACATTATGTAGCCAATTTCTTGATAAGCAAAGAGCTTCAATAAGAATTTTTGGCAATAATATATTATATGGTAGATTCAGGCCTAATAAAAGGGCTCTCTGTGTTTGTCTGTCTCAATTTGTTAGCGCTAGTAACGCATTAAGAAATGTATTTGTACTGTCTCCGATTATCGGAAACATAAGTATTCCCGTGACTGTTGAAACCAACATTTGTTTGTCTGTGGACTCGGACCACAATAAAGTCTTAAGTCCATCTCTTGCTGCTATTGATCATTCAACTTTTCCGATAACCATGACATATATAGATCTCACATAGGAAATTTTCCGATTTCTTATCACAACACCAGGGGAATTAAAACTAAACTTACCTCTTTAAAAATGTCAATGTTACTAAATGATTCTGATATTATTGCTCTGACAGAAACTTGGTTAAATTGGTCCATTCACAATCAAGAATTTAATAGCACCTCTAGAAATATATTCAGAAAAGACAGAGACTATACTTTGGCACATAAGAAACAAGGTGGAGGAGTTCTTTTGGCCAGTTAGTAAGCAATATAGTACTGATATAGTAGTGATATTTTTGATAGGGCTTTGGAGGCGCTCTGTGTGAGGTTATGTCTGGGATTAGGTAGATCCTTGTATGTCGTTGTTGTTTACATCGCTCATGGTTCTGAGTTTGACACTTACCGTAGATTTTATCAATGTATTGAGTCTAAGTTTTTGAACTATGATTGTATAATACTAAGAGATTTTAACTTACGTGACCTTGCGTATACTAATATGCATAAGGAGCCTATTTGTGATTTTAATAATTTTTTAGCTTTTACAAACTTTATGCAATGTAATAATATTTTAATGTAAATAATGTGATGTTAGATTTAGTGATTTGCTGTCCGCGCCTACATTACTGCGAGGTGATAACTGAGACGGACCCATTACTGCCCATTGACAATCACCATCCTCCATTGTGGATCAATTTAAACTTAAAAACTAAGGAAACTTACTTTAATTACACACCTAATTTTAAGTACAATTTTAAAAAGGCTAACTTTTTGTTGATGCGTGAGCTATTTCTCAATCAAAGGTGGGACAGTTTGCTTGCATGCAGGAGTATCAATGATGCAGTAACTGTTTTTTACCAGCTACTTGAAGATATTTTTTAAAAAAAGTGTCTAGACAGATTGGTAGAGTTTTTCCTGTTTGGTATAAATGAAGACATTATTAGGCTTGTTAGAACTAAGGAACATATGTTTAAACGGTATAAGAAAACTAAAATAAAATTACTGGTTTACGAGGTATATTGAAGTTACACGCAAACTGAAGTATGCTATAGATTCGAACTACAAGGAGTATATGTCGGAGGTTCAAGCTGCCTTGGCTTCTAATCCCAAATATTTTTGGAGTTTTATCAAGAGTCATAGAAATGTATCCGAGATTCCTGCAACTTTAAACTACAAAAGCATATCCTACACAGGATCTCAAAACATTGCTAACATTTTCGCTGCCTACTTTGGTGATGTCTTTTCTAATCCTGAATCTCTTCCTTGGAAGCCTAATGTTTGTTTTGATTATTTTTGCTACGACCCCATTTTGGAGAGTGATGTTTTCGGTGCACTAAATGGGTTGAAGGGAAATAGAGCTATTGGCTTTGATGGTGTTCCGGGATATATTTTGAAGGGCTGTGGTGACCTACTAACCCGACGATTAACGTTTATGTTTGAACTTTGTCTTAAGACATCAACCTTCCCAGTGAATGGAAGGTTAGTAAAATAATTCCCATTTTTAAGGGTGGTTTAAAACGGGAGGTGGTAAACTATAGACCAATTTCCATTCTTAATTCTATTTCTAAGGTGCTTGAAATTGTTCTTTTCGATAGACTGTATAACGATATTAGACATCATATCTCTGAGCAGCAGCATGGTTTCCTACCCCAAAAATCTACTTTGACGAACTTAGTGGTTTTCTCTCAGTACATCCATACTTCACTAAACAAAAAGTCTCAAGTTAATGTTATATTTACTGATTTCCAAAAGACTTTTGACAGGCTTAAGCATACTGTAGTGGTTAAGGCCCTTCAGCGAATGAATGTAGCACCGGTTCTCACTATGTTGTTGATGTCCTACTTGTCACAGAGGCAAAATATTGTAGAAATTAGTGGCTTTTGGTCGAATCCTTATCCTAGTCATTCAGGTGTTCCTCAAGGGTCAAATCTGGGACCATTACTTTTTGTTGCGGCAATAAATGACATGTGCAAGTTATGCAAATATTCTAGAGCTCTTTTGTTTGCTGATGACTTTAAAATGTTCTTGGAAATTGGTGGACCTGGCAGCGGGTGCGAACTCTTACAGGATGATCTTAATAGGGTGGTTAAGTGGTGTGCGGAAAATAGTTTAGCTCTCCATGAGTTTTACACTGAACAAGAATGTTCATAGACATGCATACAATATTGATGGTTTGCCTCTATGTGCTGCTCTAACCAGAAAGACCTGGGGGTAATATTTGACGCTGGTTTAGCATTTTCTGATCATATTGCTGCTAGATTTAAGGAAGCACATGGGATCTTGGGGTATGTTATTAGAACAACAAAAAATTTTAGCCTACGCGTATGTGTTAGGTTGTTTGAAAGTCTCGTAATGCCAAAACTAGAATATGGTTCTGTTTAATGGTCCCCACAATATAATACTTGGGTTAACTGTATTGAACGTATACAAAGAAAGTTTCTGAAATACTTATACTTTAAAAGGTTTGGTTACTACCCAGAAAGAGGCTTTGATAATTGGACTCTGCTTCATATGTTTGAGTGTTTATCTATGGAAAACAGAAGGGTTAAAACATGTCTGATATTTCTTTTTAAGATTATTAGTAATAAGGTGGGCTGTCCCAAGATTTTATCTGAAATTAAATTTTCATTTGGCGCCGGAAGTACTAGATCAAGAAATAGTTTCTACCTGGATTTTCCTCGCACTAATACCTTTAAGGCTTCACCTAGATATAAAATGTGCTCTTTATTCAATAAATATGCCTCTGATATTGATATTTACCAAGTTTCTCTGAATCAATTCAAAATTAAAATTACTAATAGGCTTTATGAATATCAATCTGCAATGTTACCGTAGAACTGTGATTTGAATGACTGTCGTTTTATCTTTTTGTATTAAGTTTTTTAGTTATGTATCGTTACATTATTTGTACTTATAAGGTAAATATTGTTTGTTCTTGCTGTTGAGTGTTTTTATATTGTTTTTTGAGGTACTTTTGTATCTGCTATGTGTTAAGTTTGGTATCTGTAATTGACAATCATTGCTGTTGATACTGTAAGAAATAAATAAATAAATAAGAGAAACGTGTCTGAATATATCTCAATTCCTGCCCTGTCTAAGTGACTAAATAAATGGTGGCGCGATGCGACGATCCAAAATTAGTACGCGTTACTATCAGGAACTAGTAATTCGAACCAAACAAAATCTACGCCAAAGGAAATCCTAGCCATTATCGATCTTGAATTTTAGAAAATATTTCCCCTACCGTGCCTACAGGGCAGTGACGACAATGCTTGGTCAACGCGCTTATTGGCTGCGCCATTTTGGAACAAATTATGTTTGTTTTGGTTTGTGCCTGACAGTGGAGAAGCTCATGTGATTTATATGCCTTTTTCTAGTGACTCTTTTGCTGACTATTAAATCTGTGTGTGTAGGTTCGTTATATCCAATTAGACATTAAAGTTATATTTTATTTTAAAGTGTAGTTTAGCTGCTTTCGTAGGTACTAAGGTAGGTAAATAAGTGGTATTTTAAAGTAGATTAGATATCAGATTTAATCGGAAGTACGCTTTTACGTACCCTGCAGGCCTGCTACATGCCCACCAATACATTATAATCATAAATGTACGTATTTAAAAAAAAAACGTTATCATGTAAAGTTGAAGGGTGATGGGTCTTTTTTTGTCACACTAAAGACTGTTAAATTCTGATCTCTGTATTTATATGAATGTAGTAGTTTGCAGGTGCGTGCCGTTTATGATATATAAGCTTATATTAGGCTTTTCTTTACCAGTTCAATATTGTATTAAACTACTTTGAAACACTTAGTTACAGTATAAATAAACAAGTTGTCAGTGTCACTAACTTTGTGATCACGATCACAGTCGAAATGTACTTTAGTCCCTTAGGATTAAATGAACCATTTTAGTCCCGGAAGTACAAAAAATACTTTAACATTTATAACACTCCATGGCTACTTAACCCACATTAACACAACATTTTATTACCTTCCAAAAATCGTCAGAATATTTGTTGGAACAACCACACCGACTCCCTTTACAACCGAGGAAATAATTACGTTTTTGATTAGATGATTGCTGAGACGCCTAGAAAATGCACGTGTGCTTGATGGTTATGAACGGGTCCTGCTCTTGTTGGAACAAACCTAGTATCTATGAACTGTCAACATCAATATATTTTAAAACTGCCATAGTTGAGGCAATCTTTAACACTGACCAAATATGTATTAGTGTGATATTGTATTTTCTGCACTTATAACCCTGTATCTGAATTAGTCTCATTAATGTACAGGATGAAAATGTCTAATAAATCAATTCAAGTATAGAAGAAGAAAAATGTATAACTTGATACTTTTAAAAGCATTTGCAATATTTTTTTTGCCAGCTGTGTATCGTTGGAAGCAGTCGGATGAGCGGTACAGCAAACAATGGTTGTAAGTTAAAACCAGCCAACGTCAGACGTGGCGGAAGAGATTTATCCTTCGCACAGGAAATTTATATAGCCCTTCGAGATAGCGAGAGATGTGTAGACTTAGCGATCGGGTCAGTGTAAAAATATGTTGGCTTTATGTATGATAGACAAATTCACGATAGGACTCAACGACTGCTTATTGGCTTATAAAATCTAAAGTCTGTAATGTAGATTAATGCGGTTAATACTTTTCTACATTAGTAAGTGAGAATCGATCCATTTTGGACACAATTTTTAATCTTCCAGGATGTCTTGAGATTGGTGTTAGTCCCAATATCAATCAATAGCGATCTAGTATGAATTGTATGTGTATATAATATATCTAAGGAATTGTTGAGGTTAGATATATTTTCTAAGAGATAAAAACATTGTAATGTGATTATTTAATTCCTGAACAACCGGTCCGTATGCCTGATTCATTCAGGGGTATTAATATTTATAGGTGTGAACCGTAGAGTAGACAGTTTAGCGAAGGCGCCACTAATTTTTTTATAACAATATATCAATGATTTTTAGGCATTGAAATTAAGGTTGTCAAATTTAGAAAAATACCTTATAGTAAACTGTTAAAAATATATTCTGCTAATTAAATTGACCTCCGAAAAAAATATATCGTCAATGAAAACATACAGGGGAAATCGAAGTGAGCTCAATTCGGCAACGTGCTTATGAACAAAAACCTAAACTTAGAGGTATATAAGACGGTCTACTGTCATAAAGCTTAGAGTAAATTACAGCGCGTAGCATTTAAGTAAATGTACGTAATACAAAAAAGCAAATCAGATAATTACAAAAATATTGAGACATTTGCTAACCAAGATAATATCATGTACTGTAATAACGGAATTCTACATTAATTAATCAAATAACGGTTAAAAACGATAATAGATAGGATAAAAGATAATACACAATAAAATGGCATTAGTTTTGATAAAGATAAGCTAAATAATTATATGGCATACCTATATGCCATTTTCATATCAAGGTCATACCAGAGGTGGAATTCACTGGAAGTGGTTGATGGATATTCCCTCATTCATAAGGCAACTTAGCTGGCCGCTGTCCCCCAACTGGAGCTTTACTACGCTATGTGAAGCTGAACGCCACGCCAAAAAACTCATTAAATAAAAATTTATGAGGGTCAATATCAATGCGACAAAAGGGGGTCTCAAACTGGTAGGAATAAACCTTGAGAAATTCTCTAGCTTAGCGAAACACCGGGAGAAAGAAGGATCCTAGTCTAATTATAAATAATTTTAACTATCTAATACAGAAACATAGATATAACAAACATTTTGAAAATGGTAAGCTCACTTTACATAAAATACTTTTATGTCATACCAGTACAGTATTGTGTTTTTATACCTTAGATACCATTTACACCTCCCAGCAAAATGTTTTAAAATCGATTGTACATAAAATTTCTAAAGAAAAGCTGCTTCACCCTTGTCTGGCGCACAAAGTGCACGCTGTGTCTGCAGAGAACTATCCAGAAATACATCATCAAAGCAGCATACACATAATCTAAATTATCGCCGCCCTCTTTTAAGCCTGTTTCACGAGAGATAGCCCAATTAATTTATAAAATGTACATATATGGGATGAGAAAAATCCTCATGTTTTGTTCAAACCCGCCACCAACAAAAGTTTATGGTAAACGTGTGGGCTGGCATCATGGGAATAACCTCACAAGTCTATTTGTTCTGGAAGAAAGATCCAATGATGCTTTATATTTGAAATTTTAAGATCAAAATTGAAATAACTTGCTGAAAGACGTAACCCTTCAAATGCTCTACCTCATTTTGAGAGTTTAGTGCTTCAGTATTTATGAAACGTTTATGGTGATGAATGGATCGGTCAAAGCGGACCAGTCTCATGACCATGAAGATATATAAAATAACTATTTTATTTGACACCTGTACATACTAGAGAAGAAGTGCTATGGAGAATAACAAGGCACCCTAATCAGATAAGAAACACTCAAAAAGAAAATGTTGGGGACACACCCCAACATGTGTATTAACTTATCGTTTTTCACCGTTTAGTTTGGGTTAGTTTGGGTTAGTACAACACCCTGTACGTCTGTAGTATGATTGAGTCATAATTAAAACCGAAATATATTTATTTCACCCCAGGTAAACAACAATTTGTGCATTTAAAGTGTTGTATTTTAGTTACTCCTAAGTCCGAACCTGGATTGTCCGTTTAAAGATGCCATTATATGCAACAATCGCTGGAAAGCAAGCTGTCACTCCGTCAAGGAAATCGTTTTCAATTTAATATATCTTTGTCTCCGTCAGTGTTGTATAAATAACAATATGTCAAATGAAGAAAGAACATGTTTCTACCATCTCAAATGCATCTGCCTTCGCGCAATTTCCCGCTCTAATCTACCTGTTCGCGCCGATGCACTAACATGGAACCAAATCCACTAAGCTAAGTATTTCAAAGCAAATATTTTATATTTATGTCTATACATATTAAATGCACATGTCTTCATGTGAACTGTTAACTTTATACACACGGAATATCGTTCCCAGCTGAATACTACAAAGCTTAGTTGTATATTTGTGTTGTCCCCTTGGTTTTCTCTTATTGTCTGCGTTGCTAAATGGTAAAAAAAGAACCCTTCGTCTAATCACTTGGCATGTTTTCCTTATTCAGCACTATAATATACCTTGACGGCCACCCTCTGGCTTAGACTTTGCTAATTATGGTTCTTAATTGTTGATTCGAGATATTTTGGGCATCTGGAATGTATTTCAGCCTTTCTTGGAGAGTTGTGTCTAATAGAATACAATAGTGCTAAATTGTTTACAGATTAGCAGAGTAATTGGAATGCAATGCAGGCATGAGATATATTGTAGGGTTATTTAGATAGATCTAGCACTGAAATTGGAACTTACTTTTTGTACATTTGATGGTCATACTGTGGTAATTGTCTCGTTGATTTAGATTTGGTAATCCATCGTTTTACTTAGGTGATATATCTGACTATTTTCATTTTGGGAATGATACAATCATGTTTGGTTAGAAGTTTGACATGTCACTTGTCAAATTGAGACCATAGACTCATAGTTGGTCCACGAACGCCGCGTCGTGCCGTCAATCGATATCGACTCGAGAATGACTCTAAGTTGCGTTGTTTAACTGTAGGATTTATTTATCATACGCTTTAATTTGCTGATTGCATTGGATGGTATCAATGTTTCGCACTCTAGGCTTGTATATTAACGGAGTATTCCACTGATTATCCGTTATTAAAGTTCGATAATATTGCAGCTCGGAGTGGATTCTGGCCTACGACAAGGAAATTGTTCTATGTTTCATATAGTTCTGTGGGTGTAATTTTGGCGGCATAATTGACACGTTTCTGGACAAACAACGCGTGGCCTTCACGGCCGACACTGTTGCCAAGTTAATGTTTATTAAGCATAATGCTATTAGTGACGTCTGCTGATTGTATTTTTGACTGCCACGTAACACGTGGATTATGTATTAAGCATCTAAAAAGTAACTTCTATCTGATTCAAATCATTTCAATAGTGAGTCACTTTATCGCTTGATTTGGCGAATCCGGTAGTATGACGTCATAACTTTCTAGTACTTTGTCACAAATAGACGCTGACAACATGGCATGTTGGGCAGGCGCGATGATGATTCTTCAAGCGTCGTCATTTTGGGGCAAGCCAAATTAATCTTTATGTGATCTTGAAGGAACCAGAAGGTTTCAGTGCACGACTCCCGAAATTGGGATTTTTCGTTGAGATACTGATATTTAGTGTGAAATATACCATGCCATAGTAAAGGGATTATTCAACGAAGCCCTTGAGCAGGTTTGTGGTCGTCGATGGCTTCTCGTCTGATGGATGATTGCAGATGAGGGAAGATTTGTAGATTCGACCACCTGCACCCATGTTGGGGATTTGACTTTCGAGAGCTACCACACGCTTGAACCTCATTTAACATCTTAAGGTATGTTGGTTAAGTAATTTTGGAACATTAATTGTTGGTTTGATCTGTTATTTGTTGAGGTCCCGTTCCTGTTTCGTTCATATTTTGGCTTGATCACCGTTTTAATTTGCCCAGTTTGTGTTTCAGGGGTTTTTCCTTCCATTTTCCGGTTTTCTTCTTGGTTTCCTACTTCCGGTAGTGGTTGCTATTGGTCTACGGATTTCCAGTGCCTTCCTGGGTTTCCATACGGCATACTGAGACTCCTCCGACTACACGTGGATTCGGAGTAACCATCAATTTAATTGCGTTTCTCGTTGACTGGTCCAAGCCGCAACGCTCACGAAGTGCGACGTCGCGATCTTGACGCTACAGCGATTTGACGAACATCTGGATCCTGGATGAACTCGCTGTTGGCTTGATCACGTATCAGACAAGTCTTATTTTAGGATATTATCTAGTGTTACAGTGAATTTACATTGATATTTTATTTTATTTTATTTTACTTGTGGTGATTTAGGGGCTACTTTAATGAAAATTTCGGGGATTTTGTTTAAATGTTCGAAGTGATTAAGGGGTGCTGGGCTAAGTTATAACTTGCCTTCAAGTTATTTGGGGTTAACTGAGGTTAACATAATGTTATTGGCGTGTTATTAGCATTTTCCAGCGTTGAATTAAGTTGCGTGTTATTAGTATTTTCCAGCGTTGTATTACATTGCGTGTTTTAGTATTTTCCAGCGTTGTATCATATCGCGTGTTTTAGTTTTTCTGCGTGGTATTGATATAACTATTTTCGGAGCTGTTTCGGTGTAAGCTCAGCTTACCAATGCGAATCTAAATAATTGCTATATTTACTAATGTGGATTTATTAATGCTCGTAGTTTTTATATATTACATTGCTTTATTCTTACAATTTGATTTATATTGTGTTAAATGATCAATATTGTCATTCTGATTTTTTGACTATCCACTTATAATAATTTTACATAACGTTATTTCATAATCTGAATCAGTAAGGTTTATTTATGTAAAACTGCGAGTCGTATACCATGGTAATCGCGCACAAAGTTTAGTAGCTACAATTAGACTGATAACTCTTAATTACTAGTATGATGAGACGATAGATGCCTTATGTATATTGTGGATATTGATTAATTTGTTGAACTTGGTTTAGGACTCTCGTAATCATTTGGTATTATATTGTTACTTCCGTTATAGCCAAACGTGCCTAATAATAGTTCGATCATTCTTATCTATTTAATTTCTATTATAATTTAAAGTTATTCAAATTCAAATTCAAATTATGTATGCGCGACTGATCTAGTTCTATATTTATGAGCATATAGGTTATTATTTGTTTTTCAATTCAGCTCTTTTGCCTTTTTTTATATTTAAATCACTTTGCTTATTGAAAGAGATATGACAACACGTTAACGCCAAACCTAACGAACGCCAATAAACGTAAAACCTGCACGAACGTTATCGTCTTTTATTTGCTCTGAAATACCTCAACCAAACAAGTGTAGTTGATAGTACTTTGATTTTAAATCGCCCTTGTGTAGTTGATATTCGTTTGATTATGAATCGCCCTTAAGGATTCTTAAGACCGAGGATCTTCTAATTTGGGTCTGCGGATTTAGCTATTGCAAACCGGTGGCGCCCTGGTCAAGAGTAAATAACTGACCCACTCCCACGCCGACGAGCAAGTCAGGGCACACATGTTGCGCTGGCCGCATCCTTAAGGATCTTATTTATTATAGACTGCTAACACATTTAAAAAGGTTTTACGCGCAACAGTGATGCAACGGTCCAGTCACCGCTCTGCTTGAATTTGGCGCCAAGAACATCTACCCAGTCGTAGCCCTATCTGACGCCAAAATATTTAGTAGTTTTTCTCATTTGTTTGCATATATATTTAGAAAATATCTGCTGTACTCTGTTCTCCTTGTCCAAGCTTGAATAAGAAACTCTTTTGGGCGTGTTTACGCATTTCCTCGAAGACTGAAATGCTGTAGCGTCCCTCGTCCCTCCTGTTGCTGTTAATGAAGATCGAAGTAGGTAAAATGGCGGATGGAAACTTGTAGTAGACAAAACTATTCCTCTCGAGATTCGAATCAAAAAATGTTCGAACTCTTACATCTTTGGTGAAGTTAAGTTGAGAGAATTGAAGAAGACGTAAAGTAACAAGGTATTTTGTGTGAACGAAAAGCAGTTGGTTGAAATAAAGTTGATTAAATTAAGCGAGAGTTCTGCATAGGTCCCCGAGTAATCAACAGCCAAGGAGTCAGGCCCTAATAGGAAATATAGCGTCGTGAAATTGGACGTGATAAAATATTTTTGAAAAAAATAATATTGGCTTAAAGAAATTTTGTGTGTATTTCAATATCTGCAAATGCTACTTATATCTGATTTTTCCAGCTTAATAATGGAAATAAAATTCGGTGGCGCCCAATGAATGTAATCAACTGCTAGCGCGATGCACTATGGCAATCTGATAAGAAGGACAGTTAATATCTAAACAAGAATGCGTGCACAAACTTCCAGAGACCAGAATGATCCTTCTATTATTGTTTAGATATTCAATTGCAAAAACCAATGAATTTATTGTAACAGTGAATCATTTTGGTGATATCCGATATTAAAGTCCAGATTTCTCAAAGAAAAATCGTAATTTTAGGATATCCTATCCTGAATGAATAAGCAGTAGTAATTAGATTAGTTATATAAACATACAATTTATTCCAATTATACGTTGACTTCATACTTAGACATTTATAACCAAGTTATAGTCACTGCCTAAATTTAGTCTGATAAGCGGCAAAGCAAACAAAGGTTTTACGTTCAAACCAGCTAACGTCAGACGGTGCTTAAGAGATTCATATTCAACACAAGCTGGAGAAGCTATTTATTTAACCCTTCGAGATAGCTGGAGATGTCTAGTCTCAGCGAGAGAGTCAGTGTGGAAATATGTCGGCTTTAAGTTTGATAGGACTATACACAATAAAATTAAGCTTAACGCTCGATTATCGATTTCAATCCGTTTGACGAGACGTAGCGAAGAGCGAATACCTGTCGGTGCCTCAAAAGGCAGTTTTATATGCAAGTGCATCCTTAAAGTTCAATTTTTTTCGAGTATAAATTACTTTATTCCTCATACACTTCTTATAACAACGATTGTTTTAACAATTATAAATGAAAAGTTATTCGGACTTGAAGAAACTGACACTACACCATCTAAAGGATTATTTTCGTTTTTGAGACAAAAAGCAACTCTTAAAAACTATATTATAAACCATAGTATATATACAATTCAAAATATACTTCAACCGAAAAGACATGCGTACTTTAGTAATCGGGTGCCCTGTACATTTTTTAAGTCTTTGACTAATAGACATTGTTATTGCTTTTAACCAAAGTTTGTTCTTTATCATCTCTTCTCACCTGACATAAATCGACCGTAAAATGAGCCACATAACCCCCATACGCCAGCTTAGCGTGACAATATTATAGCTCATTTTGCCCAATAATAGCCGAAAATAAAGATGAATTAGTAAATCAGACTTCAAACATCAATGACATGACGTTTGAAAACTAAACTTTTATCTCCGGGAAGCAGCCAATAGGTGAGCAACTATATCGAAAAAATCAAAGTATTTTGAAATTCTAAAACCTATTTCGAGAACCTTTGGAATGCCCAGTCATATCCTCAGGTCAAACATACCCGTCTGCCTGAAGAGAAAGGTGTTCAATCAGTGCGCCCTCAGTATTCTCACCTATGAAGCAAGAACTCTGACACTTACAAGAAATCTGCTGAAAAGATTCGAGTGGCGCAGATAAGGATGGAGAGGGCAATGCTGGGCTTTTCCTTGAGGGATCGGATAACAAATGAGAGATTGCGCTGAATCTCTAGTGTGACCGACGCAAGTGAGAGACTTACAACACTTTAGTGGAAGTGGGCTGGTCATGTAGCAAGACTGACCGACGGATGATGGACAAGAAAGATCCTAGAATGGAGACCACGCCAAGACCCCTTTAGAAGCAGAGGGCGCCCGTCGACGAGGTGAACTGATGACCTTAAAGGGATTGAGAGGAACTGGATGAGTGCAGCACATAATCGGAGACGATGGAACACTCTAAGGGAGGCCTATGTCCAGCATTGGGCGCGGATAAGCTTATTGATGTTGACGATGATGATGATGATTTCGAAAACCGCTAAGCGTTGATACATGCTATATTATACAAAAAATATGCAGAATTAAACCGCAAATTTAAAATCGTTAAAAAAATGGTATATTAGTGTATTAGAAAACAAAGTTGACATGCGCCTTGCTTTTTTGAAACACCATGTATGCATTAGAACAAAAGCATGTGTAAAAGCAGATGGAATCAAACAACTTTTGTTCTAAATATGTTTCTAATCCCAAAAATAATAAATATATTTAAAATTTAAAGAGTTATCTGGAACCCGTTGTACTTAATTTGCTCTAAACTGTCGAAAAACAAATTCTGAATAGAAGTTCTGCTCAAATTGGCTTTTTTGGTTATAAATTAATTCTCATTTTTGCGTGATTTAATATTTTCCAGCGTAATAGTCTGAAGGATATTCCTATTCCTCTGCTTATTTATTTCACCTTCGAAAATCTGAATTAAAATAGCTGACGTCCTCTGCCAAATTGAGACAGAACAGTTGACAATCCAGATGAACTCTTTATCTGCCTTGTACTGTTTTTGATGCCCCTGGCCTCACACTCAGCCACTTAGCAAGTGCATTTTTCAGTGACTTCATAGGACAGATGCTAGGGCTTCAAACATATCCGGCATTACCATCCAGGAAGCACCTAGAAATCTAAAGGTAGTGAACCAATGGACAAAGATCACCAAGAATATTCAAAGGGATGTTACAATGAACCCACTGTTTGTTGAAATGTTTCACATTGCATCCTAACGCAACTCCATTTCTTGGTAATATATATCGACAGCATGCTCCGAACTTATGTGTGTGTGTTTCTTAGTAAACCAAACAACCGTGACATGGGGTTTTTCAGTATGTTTTCCCCATATTTACCTTCTCTCATCTTCCATCCCTCTTCAACACTAGCCAACTAGATCTATTGCCATCTGTATTGTAATTCATACTTATAACACTCTTGAAAGGTAAAGCCTAAGAAAGATTAGATGTCAGAGCGCATTGCCACCTGCCTACATGTTTACGAATCCGGGCGATCAATCTGCCCAGGTTTTCGCTTGCGTGTGCTGCGGGGTTGTAAAAGCATCTGTTTGAGATGCAGGCGACTTCGTTTGTAAACACGATTAGCTATTATGTAGATTGTAAACGTAGGCTTAAGGTGTCCATGTATTAAAATGTCCATAATAAATGTAATATATATATATATATATACACCCTAAGTTTTTTTTTATGTTTTATGTTCGGCATATATACATAAGGAAAATCCTATACCACTCCGAGCGGTGCATGTGCGGAGAAGACGGTGGACGTTGGACTCTCTCGGGATCATAAGTGCCAGCTCGTTCATACACCTTCCGTAGTAGTATCGATAGTAAAGAGATAGGTCCGCCAATTTTCTTCGATGTTCGAGGCTATTAAGGTCTTTAGTCAACTCTGGGTCATCCACAAGACGGACTGCTCTCCTCTGTACGGAATCTAATATCTGCAGCAAGCGTTTGGGTGTCAAGCTCCACACATGGAAACGGCATTCCAGAGATGGTCTTATCTGGGCCTTATAGAGCAGTAAGAGCTGATGAGGTGTATATAACTTTTAACATTGAAAATATTTTTGTTTTCCTATTATGGGGTCTCAAATCACGAAAAAGTGCATGCTACATTTGGCACATCACGTAATATACGTGAGAGATCGTGTTAGTCTGTTTCTGAGGACTGAATCGGTTAAAATGACAAAAATAAATTAAAGCTAACTGAAACTAACCGAAAGTTAATTGAACGACTAACTCAAACTAACCCAAACTAACTAAAAGTAATCAAAATCACAAAAAGGGTTAAAATGAATCGGAACAAATAAAAAATTAAAAGTAAGTTAAAACTAACTCAAAGTAACCGAAATTTGGCGAATAACCAAAGCTAACCATAAAAATTAAAATTGGTTATAACCTATCGGATCCGGTTCAAATTACTAAAATAAATTGGAACTAACCGAAAGTGACCAAAAGCTCCAAAAAAGGCTAAAACTTATCGGAACAGATTAAGAATATTAAAGTAAGTTAAAAGTAACCAAAACTACCCAAAAATATTAAATTCGATTATAACGTATCGGCGCCGATTGAAATGACTAAAATTAAAACTAACAAAAATTAACTGAATATTAATTGAACGACTACCCACGACGACTAGCTAACCCAATCTAACCTAAACTAACCAAATACACCAAATATGGCTAAAACATATCGAAACAGATTAAAAGTATTATAGTAAGTTAAAAATAACCCAAATTAACCGAATTTTGGCGACTAACCAAAATTAACCCAAAACTTTAAAATGATTATAACATATCGGAAAGTTGATTGAATGACTAACCAAAGCTAATCAAAAGTAACCAAAAGCACCAAAACGGGCTTAAATGTATCGAAATAGGTCACACAAATTAAAGTAAGTTAAAACTAACCAAAACAAACCGAATTTTGGCGACTAACGGAAACTAACCAGAAACATTATATTTGACTATAACGTGTCAGAGCCGGTTCAGATGAATACTTTGGTTTCTTGACAATGAGTTTCCAAGGTCGAATCACGACACAGAAAATTTTAGTGAACGTCACGACACAGTTTATGCATAACTGATTATAACGTATCGGAACCCGCTCAAATAAGTAAAATAAATTTTGACTAAATGAAAATAACCGAAAGTTGATTGGACGACTAACCAAAACTAACCAAATCTATTAAAATTGATTAGAACGTTTCGGAACCAATTGAAATGACTAAAATAAGTTGGGAATAAGTGATAGTAACTGAAAATTGATTAGACGACTAACCAAAACTAACCAAATCTATTAAAACTCATTATAACGTATCGGAACCGGCTCAAGTAAGTAAAATAACTTGAGACTAAGTGAAACTAACCGTAAGTTGATTAGACAACTAACCAATACTAACCAATTTTTTTAAACTTGATTATAACGTATCGGAACCGACTCAAATGACTAAAATAGGTTGAGACTAAGTGAAACTAACCACAGATCTAGGAAGGGGAAACTAACCGCAAGTTGATTAGACGACTAACCAAAACTAGCCAAATCTATTAAAAATGATTATAACATAATATCAGAACCAGCTCAAATAAGTGAAATAAGTTGAGACTATGTGAAACTAACCAAAAGTTGACGACTAACCCAAACTAACCAAATCTAGTAAAATTGATTATAACGTATCGAAATCGACTGAACCGACTAAAATAAGTAGAGACTAAGTGAAACTAATCGGAAGTTGATTAGACGACTAACCAAAAGAAACCAAATTTATGAAACTTAATTATAACGTGTCGGAACCGACTCAAATGACTACAATAAGTTGAGACTAAGTGAAACTAACCGAAAGTTATTGATTATACCGTATCAAAACCAGCTCAAATAAGTAATATAGGTTGAGAGTAAGTGAAACTTACGAACGTTGATTAGACGACTAAGCAAAACTAACCAAATCTATTAAAACTGATTATAACGTATCGGAACCGGCTCAAATAAGTAAAATAGTTGAGACTAAGTGAAACTAACTGGAAGTTGACTCGACGATTATCC
>MU184839.1:0-16084 GCA_016904865.1 Pissodes strobi | reverse complement strand
CGCAACTGACTTAAATAACTAAAAGAAGTTGAGACTAAGTGAAACTAACCGAAAGTTTATACGACGTTTAACCAAGAATAACCAAATCTATTAAAATTGATTATGACTTATCGTAACCGGTTCAAATGACTAAAATAAGTTGATATTAAGTGAAACTAACCGAAATTTGAATTGACGACTAACCAAAACTAACCCAATCTATTAATATTGTTTATAACGTATCGGAAACGGTTCAAATGACTCAAGTAAGTTGAGATTGAGTGAAACTAACCGAAACTTGATTGGACGACTAACCAAAATTAACCAAATCTTTTAAAATTAATTATAACGCGTCGGAACTGGTTCAGATGACTAAAATAAGTTGAGCCTAAGTTAAACTGACCGAAACGTGATTGGACGATTAACCAAATCTTAACAAATATATTAATATTGATTATAGTGTATCGGAACCAGCTTAAATAAGTAAAATAAGTTGAGACTAAGTAAAACCAACCGAAAGTTGAATGGACTACTAACCAAATCTATTGAAATTGGTTACAACATATCGGAACTGGCCCAAATAATTAAAATAATTTGAGACTAAGTGGAACTAACCGGAAGGTGATTGACGACTAACGAAATCAATTAAAATTGATTATAACGTATCGAAACCGTTCAAATGACTACAATAAGTTAAGACCATGGGAAACTAACCGAAAGTTGATTGGACGACTAACCAGAACTAATCAAATCTATGAAAATTGGTTATAACGTGTCGGAACCGGCTCATATAAGTAAAATAAGTTGAGACTAAGTGGAACTAACCGAAAGTTGATTAGACGACTAACCTAAACTAACCAAATTTATTAAAATTGATTTTAACGTATCCGAACCGACTCAAATAACTAAAATAAGTTGAGACTAAGTGAAACTAACCGAAAATTGATTCGACGACTAACCAAAAATAACCTAATCCTTTAAAATTGATTTTAACGAATCGTAACGGGTCCAAATGACTAAAATGAGTTGACACTAAGTGAATTGAACCGAAAGTTGATTAGACGACTAACCAAAACTAACCAAATCTATTAAAATTGATTATAACGTATCGGAACCGACTCAAATGACTAAAATAAGTTGACACTAAGTGAAACTAACCGAAAGTTAATTGAACGACTAACCAAATCTAACTAAATCCATTAAAATTGATTATAACGTATCGGAACTGGTTCAAGTGACTAAAATAAGTTAAGACTAAGGGAAACTAACCGAAAGTTGATAAGACGACTAACCAAATCTATTAAAATTGATAATAACGGATCAGAATCGACTCAAATGAATGAAAATAAAATAATTTGAGACTAAGTGAAACTATCCGAAAGTTGATTGAACGACTAACCGAAACTAACCAAATCCATTAAAATTAATTAAAACATATCGGAACCGGTTCAAATGACTTAAATAAGTTAAGACTAAGGGAAACTATCAGAAAGTTGATTGGACGACTAACCAAAAGTAACCAAATATATTAAAATTGACTATAACGTAACGGAACCGGCTCAAATAAGTAAAAAAGTTGCGACTAAGAGAAACTAACCGAAAATTGATTAGACGACTAACCAAAACTAACCAAATCTATTAAAATTGATTATAACTTATTGGAACCGAATCAAATGACTAAAATAAGTTAATACTAAGTGAAACTAACCGCGTTAGATCGGGGATTGAGAGACTAATCGAATGCAGTTTTTACAACCACAACTAATGTTATAAATAGTGAAAACGAACGAAACTTGAAGTAATATGCATTTCTGTGCTATATTTTGGTAAACTAAACTTGCGTATTCTGCTAAAAGTCATTTTTTACATTAGATTGTGTTAAGGGTGGGTGAGGGTGACTCTTAGTTTCTCACGACAGACTAGTCGTGTTTCATATCCGTTAGATCCAGGAATGTGAGACGAATCGAATGCAAATGGTATTTTGCATTTTACAACCACACTTATAACGTTTTAAATTGTAAAAAAGAACGAGACTTGAAGTAATATACATTTATTTGATATATTTTGGTAAACTAAACTTACGTAATCTAACCTGATCTCACCCAAACTTCTATCAACTATATATTTCCACACAATTATGAGTTTTCTCAGATCTCAAATTTAATAAGGGTTGCATTCTGCTTCGGCATGTCCCCCCCGGTTGCATCTTTGTGAAGGACTGTGCATTTTTTTGCTCTATAGAGTGCTCCTAGCTTTGGTGCTGCTGCCTTGGCAATTTTGGTTACGTGATTACATCAAGACATGTTGTTGTCTACGTTGCGTTTTCTAGCAAGCTTATGGATGAGGCCAGAGTCAGTGTTTGTCCTGTCATTGATAGGTCAGGTCCTGCGGTGTTTGATTTTTTTGAGAAGACAGCTGCTTCAGACATTCCTGTGGTAAACTGGACATTGTTTTCCTCACCCCATTGCACAATAGCATTCATATCCTCATTGGTGGCAGCAATCTGATTTTCTCACTCGCATTGGGAACGAGAAGCGGTTATTGGCGTGTGCGATATGAATCAGGATATAAGAGTACTGTCGCCTGCAAAGCTCTAAATAGAATTGTTTGTCCTATCTAAGAGATTGTTGATATAGAGTAGGAACAGTGTGGGAGATAGTATACATCCTTGAGGAAATCCAGTATTGATTTTAATTTCCTCCGAGAGATGTCCATCAATACCAACTGGGATGCTTCGATCCCTTAAGAAATTGGAAAGCCATGGAAGGAGTGCTTCTGGTTGTCCATATGCTGGCAATTTGCTTAACAATACATCATGCCATTCCCTATCAAATGCTTTGGATATGTCGAGAGCCACTGTACGAGATTCGCCGTAGCTCTCGATGGCTTTGGTCCACAGGTAGGTCACGAGAGTCATGAGATTTCCGGTTGATCTATGCTTGCGGAAGCAATACTGGCGATCGCTTATGATGCCTGATGATTCTAGATATATTTTTAGAGCTGTTCATTGATCAGTTTGTACAGTAGTTATTTGGAATCGTTTTTTGCCTTTCTTCGGGGTCTTATTAAGTTTCTTTTTCATAAATTAAATAGCAATTACCAAAATCAAAATATCAAAAAATAAAATTTGCTGCTTTTCCATAATATAAAAGTTTGTAACAAGCAACAAATATCTTTACAACTTTTTCTATAAATCTAGTTTTTTACGAGGTCAAGGACATGATCTCTTTAGAAAAATCGTCAATTAGTATTATTCAACTTTCTATTAAATGTTTTTAAAAGAAGTATAACACACATATGACGTGAGCCAAATAGTAAGGCTTCCAAGTAATCGATGCAGCCAGAGTAACAAGTTGCAAATCAAATTTCCAATTAATTTCTACATTTGAAGCATAAAGACTACTGCTTATCTTAAATGACATTCTCTCATGTTATAAAGCCTCTCCTGCTACCAAACTAAAAGTAGAATGAAGCAAAATTCCTGTCTGTTATTAAATCGCATTCTACAGGTGCCTTCGAGTTCAACCTTTAGGCGTATAAATGGATTTTGCACGAAAATTCACGTTGATATTGTGACGGGGACTTACTAATGACGTAAATGCCGTTATGAGATACAAGCAATTGTGATTGTAATTTATTGTGTTTGGATAGGCGGATTTGTCTGATGTTTATAAACAGATTTATAACGCTGTGCTGAATTTATGATTTCAGCTCTCTTATTCATGCAATTAACAGGTTTTGTCATAAATATAGTTGCTTGAGCTCCTGATTAAGTGCCTTTCATCGCTGGCCCTTAAAACAAGTTCAAATTCGTGTAACAGTTTGTTCTATATTTTTATAAAATATTTTGGAAAAACGGATGTGATGCTTGCTATTCAGGATGTACAGGGTCTTTGATTATATTTACGTGGCAACCTGGAGCCTTTATTTTTGAAGACAGGAAAATAGTTTTACACAAAAATTGTAGGTTTTTTTCCATATTATCTTTTGAAATTTTCAGGAAAAAAATATTGCTTCAGAAAATAGAAAAATATAGGCAACTTCAACTTTTTTAAATGGAACACCCTGTATATTATGCGCTAGTCAAGTTTCGCAAAGCAGAGACCTTATTTACACGTTGCAAGCTCGAGAATACGATAAGAATGAATAATAATACAATCATTAGGTATATTTATAAATTCGCATGAAGTTGTTA
Source organism: Pissodes strobi (assembly GCA_016904865.1). Taxonomy (NCBI): domain Eukaryota; kingdom Metazoa; phylum Arthropoda; class Insecta; order Coleoptera; family Curculionidae; genus Pissodes; species Pissodes strobi. The sequence continues at coordinate 11,910 of MU184839.1, read as the reverse complement.
GCTCTGCAGTGAGAACTTTCTTTGTGGTGATTACATAGCTCCTCCCGCCGAAGAGTGAAACATGAGGGATGAATGTTTCATTGATTGGATGCATCGGGTTGATTGGCAGTCCTCTTCCGATTTCTTTGTATGTAGCTTTTCAGACAGATTCAAAGGACTACTCCTACTACTCCAAGTGAATGGATGATGCTGATAAAACTCCATCCGACTGGGTGGATATCCCATTTTTTGGGGGTCCTCGGGAGCATATTCTTCTATTTTTCTTTCAGCCGATGTATTTCGTCCAGATCGATTGATTCAAGTTGGATGGGCTCTTGCTTTAGAAAATGCGTGTTTTTTTCGGGCATTTTAATCCCAGGTAAGCTAAGCGTAACTTCCTTTTCCCTCGACTTTTTTATTGATAAAATGGTAGTCCAAAATTTTTATTTGGCAACCGACTGGTAACTCTACCATTTTTGGCGTGGAAACAAGGACGTACCCTCCATTTGTTTCACATTTTTCGAAGCCTTTAATTGTTCCTCCGCAGGTGTAATTAGTATGTATTTGCTGGTAATGGCTTTTACTATTGGGTGTTTTAGTTGCACGTTTTCCGCGTGGCAGTTTTGGTTTTCAGCATACGGGATCAACCAGACGATTCAATTTGTAAACAAAGTTTTCAATCGATTTTGGCATGTGTAGATATCTTCGATTTGCGAGCACTCTTCTTGTTGTTCTTGGATTTGATTTAAGCCAAGTATTATAGGTAAGAATAATTCGTAATTATGATCGATTGGTTTAAAGGAATTGAGATGAGGTGAAAAATATCGAAAACTTCATTAGGTAAGATATACAATATAAAATACCATCAGTGGTCTTGTTACTTTCTGGATCCAGGCTGATCCTTAGTAACTCCCTCTAGCATTCACTGCAGTTTATATGTCTTAGTATACATACCACTAAACTGTTTGAGGGTATCGCAAGTGAGAGCTTGCTGGAGAGACTAGTGTGGACATCCAATAGTGCTTGGTACATGTAACAAAAAAAAGAAACATCTTATTTTTATAAATTGCCTTAGAAATCTTATAACTCTAATTCTAGATTGTTTAAAGAACAAGTAGTATACAGAATTCCACACCTAGTATTTTACATATTAATATTGAAATGTCTATTCTGGCCAATAGACGCCTATGAGAGTTGATCTTTGGATTATTATTTCTTTTATCATAATCATAATATCATCATTTTCTAAATTGTTTCAGTAATATTTACAAATAGTTTAAAGAACTTATTTAAAAAATGTTGATTTATATCATATTAAATAATTTTTTACATCTAACATTTTCTCACTTGAATACGGTCCTGTATATGCAAATAATACTTTGTATTTTTAATATTAATAGTAGTCTATCTGACTCAGTTTTACGTGTTGACTTATATATAAAAAAAATCTGCTGACTTTTTATAGTCCCTTAGTCGACTTATTTAAACTCGCTGACCTACTTCAACATGCTAACTTTGTTTATATTATCTGTACACAATTTACCGATTTAGTTCCACGAAATATCGCACATTCAATTTTTCTAATATGTAACATTAATAAATATATGGTATATTATACTTTACGCTAAAATATCTTCTTTTCTTCTGGCTTGTCTCTCACTTCTTGGTGGCTACATTGCGTTTTCTTAAAGCTGCAGCGAAAGTATCCATCTTTCCCTCGTGTTGCTCTGTTGAGTATCGATATGCTGAGCTTGCCCCATCTCTACTTGAATGAGTATTCGCCGAGTAATTCTGCTGGTCGGACCAGATCATAGTGCTTCGTTTTCGTTCCTGTGACTGGTACCACTGTCGACCTCGAACCGTCTGGCCTCTGGTATAAATGCTGTCGTCACGTATTCATCATTTCATTCTACGGTAGCGTTTGGCATCGTGGTACTGCCTAAGTCGAAAAATTATATTCAAATTTCTTGAATTGATGCAATGACGAGGATTTGTGTTTGATTTTGCACCTCTTGGACGGTTTGTGTTCCCGCCTAATGTAGTTTTGCAATGTGATCGGGAATTTGCCTATGTATGAATTTTGTCAGGTGCTGCGAAGCGAAAGGTAAGCGTTGTATTTCTTGAGAATGAGAATAAACGCTAGAGCATAGAAAAACTCTAATCTAAGGGTGTTTGATGAATATGTTTGAATTTCTTGGAAACATTTCGCGTGACTGAGTGTGAGGTTAGAGAAGTGTGTGGTCTGTGTCAATGACCCATTCGGCAATGTACTCCATTTTATAGAAGTTGGGACTCGAATATTGAAAATATAAATTTTATATAAATGTTATTTATTCCATTCCAAGCTGTAGATGACATCTGTTACTGCCAATTTGACAAGTAGTTATGTGAAGATTAATTATAACTTTTTTAGGTTACGGAAGCATGAAATAGGAATATTAAGATTCCCTTGAACGTAATGGCTTATGTTCTGGTCAAACTTCATTTAGCTAACCTATGAGAGGATAGAACCCGAAGGTAGCTGTTTAGCTAACCTGAGAGCTGGTTTTAGGTGAGACAAACGGCTGCCGAACTGAAGGTTCGGTAGCGTATTTATATTATAAAAACTGCTAACCATTGCTTGCTTAAGGTTCAAAATCGCCCCCGTTGATTGATCGCGTTGTTTATAGATTGCCTTTAATGTTTATATAACAATTTCCAAGTTCAAGTTCAAACTTGGGACAGGGTGATATTTATTTAGTAGCTTATGCATTTTAGTAGATTACAATGCGAAATTATATTTTTAAAATTTATAATTTTTTGATTATCATATGTATTCACCAAATAGGTTATGATTTCATTTAATTGAAATGCAGATATTACTGAACTATGCAACGTATTTAGTTTAGCGAACATAACCGCAATCTCTATATTGTCTAAGGAGGTAATTAAATTTTGGCTGTTCAGTATGATCTGATCGAGAGTATTTTGAGCTCTTAAATATGCTGAAATGTCATCTAAGGTTTGATTTACATTATTCTGAAGCTGCAGTAACTTGCTTTTTATCAATTTTTGATTTGCATCTAATTGAGAAATTGTTTTATTATAGTTACTGATTAATTGTTTAGTGAGGGATATTTAAAGAGGCATTCCGTGATAACGGAGTTCTGATCGGTTGCCAAAGATAAAAATGCTTTGCCATACCTTTCTCTGTTATCACTATCCAAGTTCCCAAAAAGCCATTTACGTGCTTTACCAACGATACTTAAAAGACTTCTTTTATATCGCTTATGCGATGAAATATTACTACGCTTAATCCTAACGTTATTCATTAAATGTTCTGTATGCATCAGAAGATTGCGCAATATTACAGAAGCACTATTTCTAGCATATGTTGTCTCTAGGCTTAGTTCTATAATATCATATAAATATTCAAGATTATTTAATTGACTTGCTAAAGGACCTACCTCAATATAATGTATAAAAGTTTGCTTACTTTCTACTATTCTAGTAATGATAAGATCCTGCTCTAAGCATTCAATATTTCGATTATCGCCAAAAGTACTTGACAAGGCAATTTTGATTAAATCTCACTAATTTAACTCAGGACGACAACCTACTAATAATTGCGCTCTACCGATAAGTTTAGTTTGAACTACCCTTACTAAATAAACTTTTAAAATAGCATCACCCTTATCAAAAGTTCCAAATAAAAAAATCACATCATGATGATAAAAAGCTCGCTAGCGTATTTTCATCGCCGTGATAGTTTGGCACTATATCAGCATACATTTTTAGCATATTTAAATTTGATTTTGTTTGAACCTGCGGTTTTGGTCCAGGCATGTTTTCAGGAATTTTGACAGTTAATTTCTAAAAAAATCTTTAGATTATCAACCTCGCCTGCGGCATTAACCGAGCCGCAGGCGAGGTTTATAATCTTATTAAATATTTTTTTAGAAATTAACTGTTAAAACTCATAAATAAGTATCTAAATTGTAATAATGTCAACAGTGGAAATAAATATCACTAATATTCGTTTAAATAAAATAAATGTCTCACTTTCTAGAAGTAATAATGGCTCCCTTAAATTAAATTACGATTTACTTCTTAATCAGAGAAGGAAATGTAAAACAGAGAGTTTTCCTCTACGGAGAAAAATGTGAAAAACAGGAAAATACTAGACTTACCAAGGTTCTGTCTGCACGGGATGATTCTTCTCTTTCCCCCGATTGTGGGGTGCGGTTGCGATTCCAAGAGCTTTTTCTTAGTTGCCAACAGATTAAAAACTACGTTTTTCGCGGCCGAATCGGACCAGATGCCGTGAAACTTCAATGGGAAAAACTGCTGCTATCCGAACGACTGCGCCAGTTAAGTTTCGCAAAGCAGAGACTGTGTTTTTAAGCACATTTATTTTACACGTTACAAGCTCGAGAATATGAAAAGAATGAATATTAATACAATAATTAAGTATATTAAATTTATAAGTTTGTATAAAGTTATTAGTTCTGCAGTTTATATATTGTTAATAAGTAAATGACAAATAAAGAAAACTTAATACTTAATTGGGTGCTTTAGGTACGCTGGTTGCGAAATCCTGCAACAATATAAAATTTAAGCTTTAGCCTTATATAGAGCATATGCAAATAAGGTCAACGAATTGCTCAGCTTGGTCCAGTTACAATAACGTTGCATGTAAATACAGTTCCTAAATTCAGACACCTCTAATAGCAATTTATTATGCTTGACGTTGTAATTTCGAATGTAATTATGTGTGAACAAACTCGGATTTGTAACTAGAATGGATGGACGGTCTGAGAGTACGCAAAATGGCAAATTCATGTAAGTGTACCGAATATATGTAAGCAAATAGTAAGGTGCTCTGTGTCATTTAATGATATTTTGCTTAGCGGAAAATTATGCTTTGCGATTTGTAGTTATGAAAAACGCAATTGCTTTATGGTTTATTTCTATTGTCTTGTTTTAAAGCTTTAATGAGATTTTACAGTAAATGTTACCAAAAGTACAAATCTGGCCTTAAGACATTCGATTAGTTCCCTATATTTCCTAGTAAAATTCCTCCACACTTAAAGCGACCAAGATTAATATTTGATGATTAGGTCTTTTAGACACTGTAACAATCATTTGGATATGCTCGTTCCAATGTCAGTAATTTTGAATTTTCTGTAACAATTCGCGGTTAGATATCCAAAAACAATTCAGAATGTTTTGTGAACGAGGTTTGATCGAGTTTTTCGCGGAATTTTCTAATTAGCAAGTGAATTCATGATTACTTAGTTGGTGGTATTTGAATTGACCTCGTATCGACTCGGGTTTTGTAGGTTGATCTCGTGTCATCCTGCGGAAATTAGTTTTTATGAGTCTTGGTGAATAAAACCGATGGTTGCTGAAGCAGGAGTCTCTTTTCGATAGACCTTCAGGCCTAAAAGGTGTAAAGGCGGTGACGGAGGCGTCAAAATGTTTTTTTAATTTTCCTGGAAATTGATAGCAGCTAGGCTGGATTATAATAATTTTTGGCTCCAATGGCATTTTAGTATGAATTAGCCGACACTGAAGGATGAGCCGACCAACAGGTAATTATTTGAGTGATGGTGAGTTTTTTTAGCAGCACGAGGACGCCATTTTGAGACGTCTTATGTTAGTTTTTTATTTCAGGCTCTTAATTCTACTTGAAATTTATTCTTAACTCTGGCTACTTAATTTATTATGATTGTAACTCCAACGTTAATGATTTTCTGAATTTGAACTGGTTCGAGTGATAGGACTAAATTTCAATTCAAATGGGCAAATGAGGAGACTATAGGACAGGATCAGGAGATTCACGGCCGCCGTTCCATTCCAATCGTAGCCTGGTGGGTAGCAATGTAATTGTTGGTTGGAAAGTGGAGATTACATGGTCGGGATGACTCCGTAGTTATGAAGCCACTTTGCTGAAGAAGCGTTCTGGAGCCCCGAGCATTCTCGTCTGGAATAAGATAAGTGATCCTCTTTACCTTTTATAAATGTTTGCACAAATCCTCATCATTTCATCTTTTTAAACAGAAAAACCAACATTTCAAAATTTAATTTTAAGTATCTTTACCGCATCTCATAGATTTATCTTACCTTTATCTTATCTTTGATTTATCTTGTACATTTACCTTATTGTACAGCTATCTTACCGTAATCTCAAAACGAGATTATATATCTTTAACTTTATGCCTCGTAACTTGGATTTTGATCTGATCAATCAAAATAATTATCTTTAATGAGTACTCTGTATTATAGTGATTAAATATTCTGTAGATATTCGGTGTTAATCTTTGAACATTTCAATTTGTGATTTTTGGTAATTTGTTATTCATTAATTATCCTTACTCTAAGTACTACATAACAAGTAGTGATATTATTTGGCTATATTTAAATTTTGCAAAGGTAAGCTTTGAATCTAATATAAATTGAATTCCTCTCTGAGACGTCTGATAGATTTAAAAATATTTCATGATTTTGACAGATTTTCTAAATATCATAGGTAATCAAGGTTCTTGATAATTATTGCTTATTTCATATTACCTATACAGATTATTGATTGGTAAAACTGTTGATTATAATTACTTTGGGATTATGTAATGAAATATTTTTGACTTATTAATGGGCTGATCGTAACTTATGGGCTATTCGCTTATCAGAACCATTACTTTTAATTTGGGTCGTAAAGAAAATTTCATATACTACGATCTCATTATATTGTAATCTAGGATCAGTTTTGTTAAGTATTGCTTATTCTATCTTATTTATGCCAAGCGTAATTGGTGGTTGGAATTAGGATGTAATTTTGAAAAGATAATCAGTAGAGTCAAAGATTATTATTACAATTTTTGAGGGAAAGTATCTTTTATTTCTTGCGTTTGCTTTCCTTACATTGTTGTCTTATTATGGATAATGAATCTGACGATTTAGCTTATCTTTTTTTATGTTTCGGTCTACTTTAAATCGGGCGCCCATACTTAATTGAGTTTTCAGAATTCGAACTCACACCCCTAGTGCCACCGCAATAAGACGTATCTGAGCAGCGATAGGGTAACTCAAGAAACGTTTAACTCTTACCTTTAATTATTCAAATAATTTCAATTAAAATCGAAATAAAAATAAGAAAAATTCAAAAATAAAAGACAAAATTTCAACACTTATGTATATAATTCTTAATTTTTCTACTTGACTTTGTTTAATATTTCTTTGATGATCCATGAAACTATTTTGTAGAGTTAGAGTAAGAGGTTGACCTAATAATTCTGCACTAAGCGTTTTGCTCAACGAATATTATTATATTTATTAGTTATTTCCTTTCAATAGTTTGTTTTTGCTTTTCGTTTCCTTGAAACTGTACATTATTACCTTCAAAATTTGTGCAAAAAAGACGTTATTGTCTTTATGTCATTATTGCCTGAAAAATATTAGATATCTAATGGCATAATTGTGCTTTACAACACTTTATTCGCAAAGTTGAAGTTATTTGTAGAATATTCCTTTAAGACATGTCTGCATAACATTATGGCGGTGATACAGTCTTTTTTAAAGGAAAAAATTCCTCAACTCCAAAATTAGTTCACGTTCCAAGAAAATATTCAAGCTCTAAAAATATGCAAATGAGGTAAAATCAACCAAATCAAACGACAACTCCACTTTTTTCTCAAGAAAACTTCTTCGAAGTTCCAGCTTGTTAAATAAAAGCACTTACCCTGCCAGTAATAACCGTCGCTCATCGAAGTAACATAAATTAATTACAGACAGGTCAAAATTATGTTGCAAATGCTGATAGCAATAGTTCTAACAACGAAAAAGACTAAAAGAGACTGAAGCTCTCAAAAGTTATGGGAACGGAACTCAACGGTGTTAATTTGTCACCAACACCTAGTTATACACAACTTTCGAGCTGTTCTAACCACTAAGTCTTTGAGGAGACAAAATTTGTTAAAATTGAGCTTAAGAGAAGTGACAATAGGAACATACAGATCCATCTCAATCCTTTAATGGGGGTTCTAGTGAATATACACCATCTAATGACAATTACCCCTACACATCAAGTTCTACATCGTCAAGTCATCAGAACATAAATACAACAACAGTTAGTGTGACCTAAAACTTTTCATTCCTATGAATGTCGGCAATAGTTCAGTAAGAAATATTCCTGATTCCTGAGCAACATGCATGACAATGGTGCTGAAAATCCAGTGAGAATTAAGAAGTGTACAACAAAGGAAGATACGTGGATACTATAGGAGAGATTAAGTCGCCAATCTAAAAAATGAGAATTGCGCTTTTTATTTATAGGGAAAGTGAAGTAGAAGGCAATAACCTAAGATCAGTTATTAAATTTGAAGTCTCTGGATCAGAAATAATACAGAAAGACCAACGTGGAAAACATGATAACCACAAAAATCCGATGAAGAAATTTTAAATTCTGCCAGGATTCTTATTGACTCCATATTATCGCAAAAAAATCAAGGTTTTAACAGCCTGATTTTGCCACTATAAAAGATTATAAATTTTATTTTATCTACTGCATTTAGCAACAAAAGTTTCTATATTTTGTGGTAAGAATTATTGAGTATTAACCTCTTCGGTTAATTAATTATAAATTCATTGATTTGATTTGCTACCAATCACATTAGTGGACTTCCAGTTGCAGCATTTATTCATATTAATTAGTGATACATACATTTATTCATATTAATTAGTTATACATACCCAAAATGTATTAGCTTTTATAATACTGTTTTGGGCGTAAGTGGCTATTCTGATTATCTATTTTCCTATGTTGTGTACCAGCACTTTGCGACTGTATTTATTTTAGTGGATAATCTGTTGGCTCGCTTAGGTTTATCAAACAACTAAAATAAGGATAATTGTAATATTAGTTTAACTTTGCTTATTTATATTTCAATAATTATGTTTACTTGCAGTTCTGTATTTATATGAACTAAGTTAATAACTTACCTTTGATGCTCGTTAGATCGGTCTAGTTCATATACTACTTTTGGTTTAAATATTTCACTTGTAATCTTAGACTGATATGGTTTTAACTTGTTGGTCTTCTTGTTTACCTGTTAATTCGAGAATAATTGTTAGTTTGGGTTGCATTTTTCTTTCTTTTCGATAGTAAAAGTACCTGTTGCTTATTTTCTTTTAAGACTTGTTAATCTCTGCATATATAACTCATTGTTGTAGATATGTTCTATATTGTTGTGGAGGATTCATATTTACCTTATAAATGTTTGCCTATTCTCTCCACTTATTCATAAAATAGAGCCGCTATGAGTAAAACAGTAAAAAGCTCTTGCAGTTTCTCAAGCTTTGAATTGACTTTTTCAACTTTTTTTTTGGTTTGAATATTTCGCTTGTAATCTCAGGCTGATATGGCTTTAACTTATTGGGGTCATTGATTTGCTTTGAGATACTGCTTTCTTGTTTATTTAATTATTTATTTTATTTATATTTTTATGTCAATTCAAAACTTGACAATCTGCAAGAGCTTTTTACTGTTTTATTGTATTTACTAACCATTTTCATTTTTAGATTTGTTCGTTCTTGACAACGAGGGCAGATTTGTTCCTCGAAACGTCGACCATTTTTCCAGTTTCCTTTAGGTTTTTCAGCTTCGTTAGGGTGACTAAACTAGCGCTTGTGCTGTTAACACCTTGGAGCAAGAGCAAGCGGCTCTATTTTATGAAAAAGTGGAGAGAATAGGCAAACATTTGTAAGTTACTCATTGCTGTTCCTTCTCATAGTGCTTTAGGGATTTAGGGCGTATTATTATTTCCCAGTGATTTTCCCCTATTTTTCATTAATTTTCTCCCAAAAGTCAATGTTCTTTTCCTTTCTTATGTTTTAGTAGATTTTGAGGTTATTTGGTAGATCCACCTTCTTACCGACAGCTGTGGGCTTTGATATTTGGGATTTCAACTTTATATTTATCTTTTCAGGTGGCATGATATAACTTTTGTAATATTCGATTGGTAGCCTTGAATATTAGTAGTGGGCTCTTTTCGCTTAATTGTTGCTGTCGATTAGGAATTTAACAGATTTATTATTTCGTTTAGGAATATTTCCTAGTGTTTGTGAGGTTTGTTTTCACTAAAATTATTTTCTTTTTAACATCAATAATGGCCCGAAAAACATGAAATAATTTAGCTAAACAGTCTATATAATGTCACTAAAAATATGCACTCAACATTTATTATTTTCTGAAAACATGTCCAGTATCAAACGCGCATGTTTCAGAAGAAATGTTATGTTCACTCATTCTAAATACAATAGAAATCTGACAGGAAAGCATATCCTCGACCAAGGCCGATAAGTAAAATTCAAAACATATTTGGGTTGGAAAAGTGCTGCTCTTGTTCTCAAACAATTTTACAAACATGTTTCCACCTGATGCAATGTAATACTTATAACATAACCAGTTTCATCAAAACCTTATCACAGCTTAGTATAACAATCAGCTGGAAGTCTCTCGGCCGGCACCATTGAAATATTAGCCCGGAACAGAAAAAGATGCAAGATAGGCGAAACTCGCGCTGTCGCTCTCGCACCGGGGAGAGAATCCAGCGCCGTATTAAGGATATTTTATTCTTGAATTACAGTACCGTATTTTCAAGTTATTGGTTAAACTCGGGTGCTAGGTGCTATGCCGATTATTAGTGATTATCGTATTCATGAAGGAAAAATAAATTAATAAACATATTGGAACAATGCAAAGACACTATTTATTTAAGAAGAGTTATACATGGTGTAATTTCACAAGCCGAAAAATAAAACAAACATAAAATATGGTCAAACCACAAATGAACATTAGGTAATTAAATTAAAATAAATACAAAAATACATACATTTGAAAGGAATCAGTAAAAAATGCAATGATTACATGGGTATTTTGAATATTTTACAATTTTATTATTTATTTCTTAACAATAGATACACTATTTTGAGGGCGAAGCGAAAATAATCAAAACCGTTTGTGACTAAAAGTACCTACACTATAATAATTGTATTGATTCCTCCATATGATTAATTTTTTTTTATATTTTTAAAATTAAAGTTAATATTTTTATAAAATGCGAACTCTTAAATATAATTTTTACTCCGACTGCCTTGATAATAGGCAAAAACGCACTAACAACTGCTCTTGAAAACTGGACATTTCAAATATCGCGTGAAAAATATACTTTGCATACGACGTGGGCAAAGTGTACTTTTCACACGCTTATGCGGGTATTTAGATGAAAGAGCTTCTTCTCCGTTTTAGAGCTTCGCCCTCAGAGGCCCATTCCCAGATCTGTAAAAAGTGGGCTCAATTTTAGGGCTTCACCCCCCCAGAAGCCCCTTTTTGCAAAACTGTAGAAAATTGAACTCTCATACCAGGGGCCCCCTTTTAAGGCTTGGGGCCAATTTTAGGGCTTCGCCTCAGGGGGCCCCATTTTTTATCTGTACAAAATGGGACACCCGTATCATAGGCCACATTCTAGGGTTTTGCCCTCCCTGGGGCCCCATTTTAGGGCTTCGCCCCAGGGGAGAACCTCTTTTCCAAATGTGTCAAATATGAGACACCCACGCCGGGGGGCCCCATTCAAAAGATTCGCCCACCAGGGGCCCCATTTCAGGGCTTTGGGCCTTAAGGAGTCCCAATTTAGGGCTTCACCCCCGGATGCTCCCTTTTCCGAATATGTATAAAATGGGTCCCCCGGGGGAAGGCAAAGCCATAAGAGGAGACGGCCGATGAATGGCGCCTTTTTCCAAGGATATGAAAAGAATAACTCCAAAATTTGAGGGCGAAACACTAAAAGGACGCCACGGGTAGGGTGTTGTCCCAGCCCTGGCATGTCAATAGCTACTCATTAACTAGTTACACAAATTGCTGTAGAAGTGTTTGTATGGTCTTTGTAAACTAGGTAT
>MU184838.1:134737-193348 GCA_016904865.1 Pissodes strobi | reverse complement strand
ATAAATATAATTACAGAATACCCGACTACACAAGATGAACATGCAACTTCACCTCCCTCTTAAAGCATTTTAAAGTTAAGTTAAACAGGTTCAAGCAGTGGACACCATTCATCATGTTAAACCAGGCGCATGCCCTATAGATGGTCAGCCACGTTGGCGTGGTGTGTGCGAGTGTTGAACTGGGGGACCAAAAAGTTAATCTTGGACAGGAGATCCGAGGCATCAACAGAGCCGTTGCACAACTAATACTGAAGTACCAGGCTTACACAGACAGTGCTGTGTTTCAAGGATAAGGTTTTAAAGCGATTGAGCATTTGGCCCTGGTCGATACCTCTGGGTGGATAGACACCATCAACCCTGAAAGAAAACTGCTTCAGGAATCTACGCTGTACCCGCTCCAATCTATCCAAATGCACATTATAGTCAGGAAATCATACTGGAACCGCATAAAGAAGTTTAGATCTTACTAATGAATTATAAATACTTATTCGGCTGCATGGGTTTGCAAACCCGGAGGTAGCCCTAGTAACAAAACCGAGTATTTTTAAAGCTGATGACACCACCTCATCGATGTGCCCGTTGAATGTCAGTCTCCTGTCCACAATGACGAATGATGAATGAGGAATGAAGCGTCACAGAGGTTGTAGTTGTAATGCTGCGTGTTATATATTAGGGAGATGGTCATTTTTTTACACTTCTGAACATTCAGTGGAAGGCAGTTTTGATCACACGAAACACTCAGTCGGTCATGATCCCGCTGAAGAAGCTGACAATCATCGACTCCCTGAACGACACGAAAGATCATCATCAATAGGAGGGAATGGCTCGACATGTCATTGCAAATGTCATTTATAAACAATGAGAACAAAAACGGTGCCAAAACACTACCCTAAGGGACACTACTAGATGCAAGGAAGACCTTAGACCTGTAACCACAGTATTCGACAAATTGCCTTCTACCTCCCAAGTAGGAGGCGATGAAGCATAACAGACTGTCATGAAATCCCATCCTTTGAAGTTTAAGATTCAAGATACTCTGATTCAACTTGTCGAAAGCCTTCGAGAAGTCCGTGTACACAACGTCCAGTTGTTGCTTAGTATTCATGGCATGATAGGCGGTGTTTAAAAAGGAAGTTAACTTAGTAACAGTTGATATAGATGGAAAGAAACCATGTTGGCTCGGAGAAATAAGATGTTTTACTTGATGGAACAGTTTATTGTAAACGCAGACCTCAAAGACCTTCGAAAAGTTTGACAAAATGGATATTGGCCGATATGTGTCAATATGGCTCTTATTGCCACTCTTGTAGATAGGGTAGACTTTACCGCACTTCCATAGGTCGGGAAAGACACGCCTGGAAATGGAAAGATTGAAAATAAAGAGCATAGGTTTCACCAGCACTGATGCGCAGTCCCGCAGAAGAAATGACGGAATGCCATCTGGCCCTGCAGTTTTCTTATTTTTAAGACCTTTTAAAGCAGATAAGATGTCTATATTGTCAAGGGCAAGAATATTTATGTTTTGTGAGTTGTCATTATCACTCTCAGTAGATTCATGATCATTGGTAGAAGAGGAATCAACGTAGACACTTTTGAAGTAGTCAGCAAAAGCGTTCACAATGCCGTTGGGAGAGTCGAAGGCAGCATCGCCGAAAAACATTTCACCGAGGATACGAGAACTATTTTGCTTCTGTCGAATAAATTTCCAGAATTTTTTTGGATCATTCACAATGGAGTCCTCTGTTTAGGCAATGAACTCTTTGTATGCTAAGTCGATCTTAATTTTGATATTTGCACGCATTATTTTAAAGGCATTATAATCAGTTTGGGATTTAGAAATTTTCCACTTCTCGTGCAGGCGAGATTTTGCCTTCAGTTGTTTAATAATATCCCCAGTATACCAGCAAGGGTAGGAGTATTTACGTTTTTGAGAGCGAAACAGCGGAACTGACCGATCAAAGAGGTCGTAGGTCTTCTCGTACATTGCCGAGACAGCCCCATTAACATCGGAAAAGGCAGCGAGAAATTCCCAATCGGTCTCAGATATAAAGTGATATAATAATGGAAAATTGGCTTTGCGAAAATTGTAGTTTCTGTTATGAGGGTTGAGCCGATCTCTGCACCTTGCAGTTGATGGACATATCTCAGACACATTTACCAAGAGGGCCAATACGGCGGGCCCTGACATCACTATGGCAGGATCGACCATTCCTTCATCCTCGTCAATCGGACTACTGGGTGTTTCGATCAACAGCCATATGTCCTGGCAGGACCACGTTCCTAACATCGCAAAATCAGTCTCCCAGAAGCTTGGTGCGCTATTTTGCAACAAAAAACTGTATACACCGCAGCAGTTGCTCTTGCTTTACAAACCGCAAATAAGACCGTGCTTAGAATATTGCTCACACATCTGGGGTGCCGCACCAAAGCACACCCTAAAGATGCTGGATTCCATTTAGAAGAGAGCTGTGCGTCTCATCGGCGATCTGGGGTTGACTCGGAATCTGTTTGGAACACCGCACACATGTGGCCGAGATGTCCCTGTTTACAGGTACTTCACTGCAGATGTTCCCAGGATTTGGCTCGCCTCATCCCGCCCCTGGCAACGCCTGTCGGACAGTCACGACAGATGGCAAGAGCGCGCTAGTTCGTCGTACAACTGGAAACACCTAGAACATCGCTTTACAAGGACTCCATTGTCTGGCGCACTACATCACTGTGGAACTCACTCCCAGGACATTTGTTTTCCCCTAATTACAACCTACAATTATTCGTGGACCATGTTAATAAACATCTTCGCACACACACCGCTCGTCGAGCGCCATAGGATCCCCCTTTAGTGTGTGTGCCACTGCCATAAAAAACCGCTCTGCACTTGTGTCATTGACGGAAACCTTGATATAAATCAAGATGTTTTCAATTGTGGGAAATAGTTCAACAGAAATTCTCAGAAATAGGCATTCTAATCAAGTTTTCCAGTTGTTGCGATTCTTTAACATGTACATATGAGGACCTAGAGTTAGAAAAATGGCAACGTTTAAAATTAGCAGGGGCACTGAACAAGTACTGAAACTCATATGCACTTGTCATCAATTATTATGAATTAAATCATTAACAAAAACTTTTGAAATGGACCCAATGGAAACTCGAAACACAAAATAAATCACACAAATATTTTAAAAAATGCTTTCTTGCTGGAGCAATCATAGACTAATCAGGATACTAATCAACTGCATCCGACATTAAAATGATGTAAATTTCAATAATTTAGCACTCGAGACTTGATATCTATACATTCAATCGAATAAATAGAGATATCGAATTGATCTTCTCAGAAAAAGCACTGACTGGAACAGTTTCTGTATTCTTCAATATGGTAGACACCTGAATTAAGGTATGTTATACAGTTTATGCAACTTCCAACTCATTGCAACTGATCCCATGACATAGCAACGTGAAGAAATGCTGATATTAAATAAAAGTTTATGAATATAAGAGTAAAGTTGATGATGCTCATCTACATCTATCGTTTAACCACTCTTTAAGTATTCATCTATATATGGGCCAATGCACTTAGTCAAATTTGAACATCGTCAAGTTTACGCCTAACCTAACAGTCCTAAGTCTTGTTGCTATCTGGAGCACTTTGTAATGGACTAAACCTAATGACTAGCATATTCTAGACGTGCCATTCGCAAGATCAAATAATATAATAATATGACGTTACTCAAGAATATACAAGTCGTAATTCAACCAGCAAGCAATTATATGTCTCCTCCCTTTACTGCCAATTAGAAGATCCTAGAATCCAGATCTCAACATATTAAGATGTTATTATATCGAGAATATTTAAAGTATCTCTAAACGCATTAACGATTAAGCATAATCCAATATTTCCACTATCATTTCTCCATTTTACTTCCATTCCGCTGGGTATATTATATTATCTCTTTTATTTATCACAAGCAACGCCGGATTGCGACACTCCAATTGTAGCCAACGGATAATTTGAGGGTTGCAAAACGAAATTTAGGCAAACGTAATAATAACAAAATTGTGTACAAGGGTTGTCGCGAGAAGGGTCTTCTCCAACTCTTTGAACGCATTAAGGGGGGTTAGTTGTATCAAAAGAAATTAGACGGTTATGAACAGAGAGGAAAATTAGCTTCTCTATGAAATTATGCTGGAATCGAATTATGGTCGTAACGCAATTGAGTTTATGCGAAGAAGAGGAGTTTTGAATATTATTTTAAAGTATGGGAATGGTTGCATTGTTATTCATTGGTATATGCGATTTAATATGGAGATATGTAAGTACCTAGATAATCCTATAAAGAGTTTGCATGTTGCCAGCTTTTGTATATGATGCTTCCTCTCACGAAAAATATTGTCATTGTAAGTAAATTTATTTGACAGACTAAACATTTCAACACTCAAAATGATACATTTTTCAGCAAACAAATCGATAAATATGGATAATGGAATGGCACTACATGATCATGGCATCAAACACACGTAAGTAGAACTGAGCGTTCTTTGTGATCCGAATCAACATTCAGAAACTGTTGGAGAACTCAATTGTCTGTCGATATCTACAAAATAATTCGAGCATTCATATTTAGAAACAAATCCTTTTCTGCTACTTATAAATAGATATGAAGAAACAACAGAGTAAAATTTTTGCTTTATAATGAGCTTCTAATTTTCACAAAGATAATGATACTGCATATAAAAAGTTTCTAACCCAAACTAAGCAAATGTTTGATGCTCTCGTGAAGGCTAGTTTTATGCAAATCTGATGCATCTGCATCTGAAAATTCACCCTATTGTTTTCTGCACATCTTGGCAAGTAATATTTTTGCATTTCTGGTTTTAGGCAAACGAGCTGGCTCGTACCATCGTTCAACTTGGGAGCTTATTGCGGATTTTGTTAGTTTTTGTGTCGTTTATTATCATATGTTTTTATTTCATTCTTTATTAGTCTGGGTATTAATGTTTTAATAAAACTTACTTTTAGGTAAACTCTTAACATTATTTTGTGGATCCTTTCCTAACAGAGGATTAGAATGCTTCCTTGCGATGGTTTTACTGACATTGAATTACTGACCTAAAGCCTACAGATACAGGCGCAATCCTTAAAATAATTATGTATATTTAATTAGATTTCGGTATCTCGTAAGATCAAATAATTTATCAATATAAAACTCTAATCATTAATAATACTTATTCCAAAATTTCAAACGCATTTCTCTACCCTCCAGTAAAAAATTCCAATTATCCGTGCTTTAAATATAATTAAATATATATTTTTTATTAGCGAATGCTAATATTGGCAGATATTATTACGAAACTAAATATTATTTAATGATAAATGAATAGCATAGAAGACTTTCGCCTTTAATGAATACTCATTTAATTCATCACAAATAATTGATTTTAATAAGTAAATAATTTATCAAAATTTTCAATTAATGAATGCAAATATTAACATTAAAAAATGTTACAAGTATCTTGAGGTGCCTATTTAGTAAATGTCTAAGGTGCAATTAAGTGAGACTAATTTAAATAATTTAGGGCAAATCTAGAAATGAAATTTAGGCTTGGTCTACGGTCTAAACTTGATAAGCTTCCTGTTTACCTGCTGAAGAGTTTTTTGCTGTAGTTTATTCAGAAATGTATGCCAGCACACAACCTCAATTATATCACACAGAGCAGGAGCAAAGATCATTTATTTGTATTCAGAGTGTACACAATAATTTAAAAAGTAAAATATACCTTTGTATAACAGTTTAGGCAGTTTCTGCTTATTATACATGCACCAACGCTTTTTTATGGCAGTGCACACACAGTAAAGAGAGATCCTATGGCACTCGACGAGCGGTGCGTGTGCGAAGATGTTGATTGACACGGTTCTTAAACAGTTGTAGGTGGTAATTAGGGGTAAAGAGATGTCCTGGAAGTGAGTTCCACAGTGAAGCAGCACGCCAGCCAAAGGAGTCCTTGTAAAGCGACGTTCTAGATATCTCCAGTTGTACGACGAACGGGTGCGCCCTAGCCGTTGCCGTGACTGCTGGGGGCGAGATGATGCGGGCCTAATATTGGGAACATATTGGGACTCCGGGTCGTCGACGAGACGCACAGCTCTCTTCTGATTGAAATCCAGCAGCTTTAGGGTGTTCTTAGATAACCCAAACTAACCCCAGATG
The DNA here is from genome assembly GCA_016904865.1 of Pissodes strobi. NCBI lineage: Eukaryota > Metazoa > Arthropoda > Insecta > Coleoptera > Curculionidae > Pissodes > Pissodes strobi. The sequence goes on along the minus strand of MU184838.1, from coordinate 187,142 downwards.
TGTGAGCAATACTCTAAGCACGGTCTTATTTGCGCTTTGTAGAGCAAGAGTAGCTGCTGCGGTGTATATAGTTTTTGTTGCAAAATAGCGCACCAAGCTTCTACGAGGCTGGCTTTGCGATGTTAGCAACGTGGTCATGCCAGGACATATTGCTGTTGACCGAGACACCCAGTAGTCCAATTGACGAGGATGAAGATATGGTCGATCCTGCAATATTGATGTCAGGGCACGCCGTATTAGCTTTCTTGGTAAACGTGGCTGCTTGGGTTTTTGCAGAATTAAATGGGACCAAATTCCTGTCGCCTCAGGTTCGAACTTTCCCAGACCTAGATTAATTGTTGTAATCTGCTCCTGTTTGCAGTGATAAGTCTCAGTCGCTAATAAAGGTTTTTTTGATCTAAATTGGGAGACAAAGGTACTGTCATCTGCTAAGCTCTAAACAGGATTATTGGTTTCGGTCAGCAGGGCATTAGTATAGATCCTCCCAGTTTGCAGAATTGTAATGCCAGATTTTACGAGGTAATGGTGGATCTTTCTGTAGGAGTGACAGGCCGCAAGCCGTTGTAATAAGTTTGTGGTCTGAAGTACCTAATAGCGGACCAACTGTAGGTGTGTATTGATCAGGATTTGTGGTTAGAAAAAGATCCAGGAGGGCGGCAAATTTGCCCCTCTCTGAGATCCGAGTTAGTTAATCTACAAGTTGAGTAAGCCTGCATCTGATGGTAAATGCTTCAGCTTCTCTACCTTCGTTGTCGGTCTTGTTGGTTTCTTAACAGGGACAGGTTTATTGAACTATATTGCATTGTGGACGATTCTCGTAAGATAGGAGTCGTTTTCGATTAATTTCTGGTTGCAGAAGCGATTGGAATAAGTTATAGGATCGGAAACTTTGGCTATATAGCGCTACATTTAAAAATAGGCGCCGCAAGGGGTACGCAACTTATAAAAATTGTCTCCGTCAGGGACAACTCCTAGGGACCTAAGCTATCTTTTAGGAGAGACGAAGGTGCTTGTTATACAGCGACTTATGTGCGATTTCCAGTGAACATCAAGTTACTTGTGATGCTATGCCTAAATGAGGTTTTCAGTTTTTATTCAAACATTTTATTAAGTAGTTAAAATTTTAATTAAAATGATTTTAAAATCAATATATTTCGAACAACTTCTCATCACCATTCACTTCTTTAGCATCTTCGGCATCCACTTCTTCAGCCTCTCCGGTATCCACTTCTTCAGCATCTGCGGCTTCCATTTCTTCGTCATCTCCGGCATCTACTTCTTCACTATCATTGTGCACTTCTTCGGCATCTCCGACATCCACTTCTTCAATATCTTCGGGCACAGCGGACACTTTCGTTTCTGGAAGAACAATACAGCAAGTAAGTATACGACCGCTATACTGGGTAACAAATACATACCTTTGGTTACTGCCTTGGCCTTTGCTCATCTTGCAGTTCAAAGCACACGGGAGCCTGTTGAGCTTGTAAGCGCATCTCATTGTGCTGCAACCGCAGCGATCTAGAGCCCGGCAAGCAGACCATATTTCACAAACAGGTTTCCACTCCCTATCATCTCGGGTCCAGCCCCAACTTTCTGGAGATGGAACGTCGCACCGAGTGATTGCGCGTCCCAAAACCTGACCTCCTTGGTACGTCGCCCTTAGGATGTGCTGTTTAATGCCCCAGATGTCGGTGGGATGAAAGTGAGTGGCTTGTTCTCTGTCGCAAACAGGTGCTTTCTTGCTTGGATTACGGATATGCACTTCAAGTCTGGCACACCATATAACTGTACCGTGTACTTCTCAAGGGCCTGCATTGATTCTTTGTCAGGTGTTGAGGGTGAATGAAGGGCAATTGATCTGAAGGCCCGAGTAAATGAATCATTCTTCCAGTGCTTCCAGGCTGTTCTCTTCCCCTTGGACATAAAGAAGGATATGGTATAGCAGCCCGCAAACGCATGGAATCCGCGCAGCGCGATGGATCTTTCCTCGTCCAGTGTCAGTGCTGCGTACGACGATTTTTCTTAGCACCGTGTTATCATCGCATCATGTACATGAATCATTATGCGTCCGTCAGCCTCCGCCAGGGAGTCAGACTGGAAGTTTTGGAGATCAGTGTCGATGCAGGTTGATCTGATGCGCCCGTCTATATTCGTCGCAACATAGACATCCCCTAGTCCCTCCAAGAGTTTCTCAGCTAGATAACGGAACAATTCCTGTTTGTTGAGCGCATTTCTTAGAAACTCAGACCAGTCTTTTGGCAGGACTCCTGAAATAGACATAAAATGAGTTACTTATTAAAACAATCGTTAACGTATTATTCACTGACAAATTCGTGTGGCACTCCGAATCTTACCTTTCTGAGGAAGCTGCTGTAGAGGTCCCAAGCAACATCAACAAGATTACTACATTAATTTTTGAAGTAATTTGCAAATATGTGGTTTAAACTGGTTTTCATAGTAAAAAGCGAACGCACCTTGCCCTGAGTTTGGCTTCCTGTGTAACCCAATCGCCTTCAGCCAAAACAGGAAGAAGCTGAGAATCACTCAAAGATTTTGCGCAGCGTTTAACATGCTCAAAAATAGCGTCCGTTTCGCAGTGTCTAAGAGGATTATGCCAGGAGGGTGGGTTGGAGCACATAAAGCAAATGTCATATTTTACAATACCCAACTCAGATTTGTCTGCTCCATCCAGTGGTGGTACTCTGATGTGAAGAGGATACCTCCAGGCTTTGGATCAGAGTATCTACCCTTGCAGTATTGGTAAACTTCAAAGAACAGGCCTTGTGCTATAAAGCTTCGTTTTCAACTAACGCAGCCTCAATTCCATGACCACCATCCAGCGCATCAATGGGAAATCCAAAGGGTAACTTGAAATTAAAATGCTTTATCTTTTCCAAATTAGCAGCAAGTGTTACGTAGCTCTTATTTTTTAATTTTGCCAAAGTATTTTTATCAGGACAAATTGTTTTTAATCCAACTTTTTGGCATAGGAAACACTTCTTCCAATCGAGAGATGGGCATGCGGGTAGGGGAACAAGGAATTGGGGAGTCACCACCTTAAGCTTGTGTTTTTCCATTGTCTCTATTTTGTTATAAATCGCCTAGGATAAAAGAATTACAGTTGAAGTTCGATTTTTTTTTAAGTTAGTGAAAAAAATTATATTTCTGGTTGATCCGGAGCTAACATTTCTGGTTAAACCAGAAATTCTTTTTTAGATTGGATCCTTAAAAGATAACACACTACCTCAAAGACAAAAAAAAACATTTGGTTTAGACATAGCACAATATGTTTCACAAAACTTATCTAAAATCATGCAGGGAATTTAAATATAAAATATTACACGTTCCATTTATAATAAAAAAGTTATTGGCAAGTTCCGATATAACCGGAAGTGGTATGACCGTAAAATACATTAAAATTATAGAGACTCTTGAATAACCCTGGACTCCTAAAATTTAGAATTTTAAGTATTGCCTAACCAAGAAAACTTCTAACGAAGACCTATACTTCCATGATACACACTGTATAGCGCCCATAGAGCCAAACGGTGGACCCAATGGACTCAAAACCTATTCCATTCGCTTCGGCATCCAGAAATTATTTAAAAATGACTCTCGTCCTACAAAAATCGTCCATAAAGCAATATAGTTCAATAGACCTGCCCCTGTTTATAAGAAACACCCCCTTTCAAAAAAAAAACATTGCCTTAGGTATAAGCAGCAACTCCACCAAACGCCATGCTTGTATTATAATATGCCACATTCTTCAGTGATTTTTAGTGAACCGCGGCCACTATTATACTTTTCCCGATTTTTCTCTAGGCAGAATGGTGTGTACAAAGTCTGCCCATTGCTTAAGAAAACTCGGGCTAATGACATTTTACTATATTACATTTCTTCAGTACTATCATGTATCTCTGTATCTATCTGAAGTTGCTTCAGATGTTACGTGAATGATTAATGTGTATTGTCTGTTGTGAATATTATGAATGCAATGATTCCTACTCTTTCCTGTTCCCAGATCCTTTCCATTTGTTTTTGTGGTGTAGTTTTTTGATTTTGTTTCTATTTAATGCATTAGTGTAAAATCTACGTTGTGTGATATAATTTTTTCAGTGTATATGGTCATTAGTATAGATCTTCCCAGTTTGCAGAATTATAATGCCAGATTTTACGAGGAAATGGTGGATCCTTCTGTAGGAGTGACAGGCTGCAAGCCATTATACTAAGTTTGTGGTCTGAAGTACCTAATAGCGGACCAACTGAAGTCGGTGTAGTATAATTTGAACCTGTTATTTTCCAATATGCTATTTGGTTGTAATTACAATATGCTATTGGTAGATATGTTGTTAATAATGTATAAGTGCTTTCCATGTAATTTCTCTGGTGATCATTGTTCTTCTGGTGTTTGATTCCGTGGTAGTTATTGTTCGAATTATGAGAGATTCAGTAGTGTGTATTATTTGCCTATGAGCCTTCTTCCCCCTACTTTCCCATCTATTGTAAGCGTCTTTGTAAGAAGCTTAGGTGTAGTTTCTATGTTTGGTCAGTTCAGATCGTGTTAGTGTAATTATATTGTATAGGTCTATTTTTGTCCATTTTATTACTTCAAAAGAATATATGAGAAGCGAATAGAATAGATGCTTCGAGTTTAATTTCATATTAAGGATTAGTGTTAGATGCCTTTTTGTTGTTGTGGTCTTGTCTCCTGCTAAAAACCAAAATATGTTTCATCTTCCTGTGTATTATCTATTAACTCTTAATTTCTGTATCTATTTCATCTGTCATTTTGTCTCGTTCCATATATAATATTTTGCATTTGCCAATTCCGAGGTCCATTCACATGTCTGAGGTTATTTCCTCTATTATTTTTTGTACTCTTTTCATTTGTGTCTGTGTTGGTGAATACATTTTAATGTCATCAAGGTGGTTAATTTTGTGATCTACTTCGTTCTGATGTTTGATCTGAAAACCGTATTTTGTGTTATTTAATGTATTGAAGAGTGGGATCAGGTAGAGGCATAATGCGCTCAGTAAGTCTCTTTGAAAAATTCCTCTTTTAATTTTTATACCGTTAGATTTCACGCCTTCTTTTTCTGTTGTTGAATGTACGTTTGTTCTCCAGGTGGCCAGTCTACATAAGTTTTTTAATTAAAATTATTCATTCGAAGTTGATCCTTAGCACTAATTTCTTGTTATTTTGCATTTCGTTTATGCCTTGATTTTTTGTTGTCTATTCTCCTCTTCTCTAATCCCCTGAGGCTGTTATGATTATGTTGTATGGGTTTTAGCCATATTCCTTCCTAGAATTCGGTGATTCTGTCTCTTCTTGATGGTAATACTTCAATTTCTTGCATTGTAGTTATTCGTTTATAGAACAGTCTCTCATTACGGTTGAAAAGAGCGTTATCTGTTTTTCTGTCGTTGTATCCTTTGTATCTGCGTAGGCGTGTTTTGTATATTGTTAATTTTTGTTTCAATGAGTCCACCTTTTTCGTAATTATTTGCTGTTTATCTCTTAGTATACTTTCAATGTGTTTTAATATTTTCATTGATTTTTTCCATTTATAGGCTGCGTTAGCCGCCCTATGTCTCAGCTTTGCTATATTATTTACAATTCTCATTTGTCATTTTTGATTTTTGTGTTCTAAAGTTTTCTGTTTGTTACATTACTATGTGAATGTCTTCCAGTGTGCTTGTGACGTCTGAGTATCCCGCAATAATTTATCTGCTCGTCGTGTTTATTATTTTTTTTTGTGTGTTTGTATGTATTATGTTTGCTTATTCCTTACTTTTCACTTACTTTGCGACTACTTTCATTTTCTCTATTTTGTGTAATGTTATTCTGTTGTTCTTTAGTATTAATGCTTCCGTTCTACCAATCTTCAGCTTGATTCCTATATTTTGTAGTGAAAAGTCTGTGTAATTTGAGCAAGGTCATCATCAATTACTTCAAATGAGTCGGCTGAAGATTCTAGGAGAAGACCAAGTGATTGTCCAGTTTCTTCCATAAGGTTGTTTAAATCCCACATTCTGTGTTTTTCCTTTATTACATGATTCACAAGCATCTCGCCAGTTTTGTTCGGGGATTATTTTCAATGAGTTAGTCGTAAGTTGTACCCCTTTCATTTTAAAAGCAATATTATTTCTAATCACACTTTTCTTTTGAGTTCATATGAGCTGAATGGGTTTAGTTCATGGTAAACGCAACACTTTTTTCCGCGTTCTTTAGCAATTTCATCTATAACATATTTTTAAATTTTGACTTATGATCCGCAGTAATCATTGAAAGTTCGTTATTTGGAATGTCACTTTCAAATAGTACGACTCTCTCGGTCATCCAGTTAATAATTTTTGATCTCTTCCAAGAGCTTGACGGCAGTTCCTCTAAAAGCCTGGAATCATAGCTAATAGAATTTTTGGAATAAATGCTATCATTTGCAGAATATATTCTTAACATTGACAGTCATTTCCTCGTGATAATCTTTAGTCGAGTTTGATTGGATTCTTAGTAAATCATCATTTAGAAATTTGTAATGTGATATTATTAACCTACGTCCTTTGCCCGAACACACTTGTTGACAAGCCTGCCATAAATGCCTGGCGAGAGCTTGAATAGTTTTATCCTGCTAGAACCGAATGTCCTTGCTTTTGTACTTTTGAATACCTCTCAGATGCTGTCTTCTCCAAGACACTCTCCAATTTTTCTCCTCACTCGATGAGGTTTTCGCTTTTGCTTCTCCTATGTGAAATAATTTTTTAGTAATAGCTTCCATAGGGCTGTTTGTTTCTGGTAAGTTCTCGCCCTCTTTTACAGCACTTAAAGCTTAGTCTATAGTTAGGGTTTCTTTGTTAAATTAAAATTAATAAACATTTCTTATTATGATACTTTGCACATCTTCATCAAAATCTGGTCAAATGTACCGCCTCCTCTGTAGCATTATAAAATTCGATCATATCGGGTTTGCCTATTGTGTCGGATATAAGAGAACTTCCAGAAAGCATTGTGCTTATGAGAAGAACAATCTTATTTTTCTTTGGATTATACGGAAGCATTCTCTTCCGTATAATCTGGCATCACCTGGTTAACGTCCTCGTGTGGAAAGCATTTCAAGTAGGATTTCTCGCTTGTTTTTTCGTAGCATCCCAGTCATTGATCTTTGAGAAGGTCATCTGCAAGGAGATGGATGCAAACCAATTGCCCATTGTTATATTCCTATTTGCACCTGACACAGAAGATGTTAACGTTTTCACGTAGTATTCTGCCAATGGCATACTACTGGTATTGGTTTTTTACCAATGTATTTACTTCCTGAATCACCTACCATGACAATGTTGATTCCGTATTTGGCCGGTTTATTTGGAATATACATTTTAAAGGGACACCGGTCTCGGAATGCTAATAATTGATTATCGAGTGTAAGGTGACACCTTGCTTTGTAAGAACTTTTGCAGTTTAAAATCAATGCTTTCCATAGTTCTCTAATTGGTGCAAATGAATCTTCAGCTTTTCTATCAGCTCGGATCCCTTTATCGTCAGGCGAAGACCGTTTATAGGAATATAAAACGGTCGCAACTCATGAGTTCTTTGTAAGTTGATCCTCCAGAAAAAACCAGTAGTCCGAGAAGCGCCTTATTTCCATGTTGAAGCTGTTGTGGCTTTTTTCTCTTTATAATTTTCTGATGTTATGGAAATTTCAGCGTTCGTATGCCTAACAATTATATCGGTTATTGGCATCTGAAATAAGTATACGGAAAGCTTCCAAGCAATCTAAAGCCTACCTAGCTACACCTGTTGGCCCTTCTTTGGTACCCTTGACGTTTTTCCTGTGACAGCTGACTAACGATGTCTATTTTTCCCTCTGAGGCTGACTTGGGGCCGGTATCTATTTTGGCCTAGTAATTCGGGGAAATCCACAGGTTCACTTTGTGACTCTTCATTTATTTCGTGCGCCTCCACATCCATATCACTCCCGTTTCTCTTTAACTGTTTTTCATTTTCATTTCTTTCTGGTACATTCTTGAAATAAACCAAAATTTGTAAGATTTCTTCTTTTTATGCGCTTACTAGGACCAGGCATCCGAGTCTTCATCCTCATTAGATAAATCAACTGCCTGAATCTTCAACGGTTCACATTCAACATTATTTTCTTGTTCGGATCCACTATAATCACTTTCCACTTCATTGCCATTTAACATGCTGCTCAATTTCTTGATCAGCCAATGGTCTCGTATTCTCATTCAATGATTTCCAGTCTGTTATTTTGTTCACATTCTTAAAAAACTGAAAAAAAGCATATAAACTATTCAAGACAATGGCAAAAAATGTTACATTAAGACTAACCAATCGCAAAAATTTCGAATAACGCTCTTGTAGTTGGTAAAATAAGAACTTAAATCACTGCTAAACACACACACCTCACTCGTCGGCAGCATAAAGGAAACTACTGAGAATTTAACGGCCGCCACTCAAGATCATAATATGTTAGGCTTCGTAAAAATTGGGAATGGTTATCGTTCTAACCCTAGTCGTTCTAACTTCTTGTATTGAAGTGAGCTCAACGATTACCCTTTGAATTTTCTCGATGTGCTTAAGGATCACTCTATATAAGGAGATGCTCTTTTAGTTTTTGCAATTTTTATACAATCACTTGTAATTACAACTATATAAGTCTTATGTAAGTCTAGCTTTAACCAATGAATGTATAGATCTTATTAAAATTTGAAGCTATGAAATACTAGTTCTTTATACGCAATTATATTTAAGTCTTCTTCTTCTTCTTCCTCTTCTTCTTCTTCTTCCTTAATTAGATCTGTCCATTTGGTAATTGGGTCGCCTTAGGATCTCTTGGGATGTCGATTGCCAGCTGTCCTTCCATCTCTTAGGTGGTCTTCCTGGGGGTCTATCTCCCGCTGGTCTATTCTGGAATGCTATCCGCGGTAGTCGATCTTCTGCCATTCGGGTTACATGAGCGTGCCATTGTTGTTTCCTTTGCCTCCCCCATCTTACCACGTCCTGCAACTGACATTTGTCTCTTATAGCCTCGTTCCTGGCTCGGTCTCTTCTTGTCTTTCCAAGTATGCTTCTTAGGGTTTTCATTTCTATTACACGCAGCACGCTTTTTGTTTTAGTTGTCTCTTCTCGAGCCTTAATACCGTAAGTCATGATTGGCCTAACGCAAGTCTTGTAAATCTTGACCTTGCTGTCAATACGCATATATTTATTTGCCCATATCACCTGTCGTAAGCATCCTGCTATTGCGGTTGCCTTGTTGATCTGACTCGTCAGATCATTTATTGGATTGTGGTGGTCCGATATATCCATGCCCACGTACATAAACTTGGATACTTGCTCGATAGGTTGATCTTGGACTACGAGCTTACATCTTATGGGTTCTCTGGTTAGGGTCATGCACTTTGATTTTCCTACTGATATGTTCATGTTTAGTTGTGCTGCTGTTAGATGTAATTTATGGAGCTGTCGATGCAGGTCATCCTCTGTTTCTGCGATGAGGACTGCGTCATCGGCGTAACATACTATGTTAATTTTGTTTCGGCCCATTCGATAACCGAGACCCATCGCTGACACTTCTTCTATAATTTTGTCCAATATTAGGTTGAACAGAAATGGGCTGAGACTGTCTCCCTGTCTGATTCCTCCTGGTGTTCTTATGTTTTTCGTGTAGCTGTCTAATGCTTTAATCTTTGTGTAGTTGCCGGTATTTAGATTGTGTATAACTTTGACGATGTTGTCGGGCGTTTCTCTCTCCTTTAGTAAGTCGATAACGTCAGTCAGACGTACTTTGTCAAATGCCTTGGTGAGGTCGACAAAACATAGGCATGCTGGCACGTTGTATTCGATTGCTTTTTCTGTTAATTGTTTGATTATGAATAAGGCATCTGTAGTGGATATGTTTCGTCTGAAACCCTGCAGTTCTTCTCTATTTTGTATTTGTGCCTCGAGCTTACATTTCAAGATGTGTGTGAGGAGCTTCATGCTTGAATTTAAGAGAGTTATGCCTCTATAGTTCGCTGGTAGAGTTTTCTGGCCCTTCTTAAAGATGGGGATTATAACGCTTTCATGCCAGTCGCTGGGTATTTCTGATGTATCGAGGATCTTTCCAAATAATGTTGTCATATTTCTTACGAGTTTGGGGCCGGCGTATTTTATGAGTTCGTTGTTAATGTTGACTGCTCCTGGTGCCTTTCTGTTCTTTAGCTTCTTGATTCCTTCCTGTATGTCCTCTTTAGTTATTGTAGCTTGATGGGATGTATTTAAGTACGTCATGAAAATTCATAAATTGATACTTGAGCTCATTTAAAGCAGATATAAAGTTGAATTGATATAGTGACTCACAAGGCTACATCAATAATTTTTCAGTGTTTAGATAAAGATGGTGTTTTATTTTCTAAAACTGACATTTATTTCGTGTTTAAAGGTTCCTCTTGGGTGCATAGTTGTTCACTACATCTGTGGTTTATTCATGGAATTCTACCGTTCAATTGCCATGTGTAGATATTGAATCAACGTTAGCCATCGCAAAGATAAAATTTTTGGACTATTACTACACCTTTGACTATATCTAGAGCAAGTGTAGTTGTATAGATTACAGTACATTTGTAATTATTTCGTGGAATTCTGCCACCTCTTCATCGTCGCGTGCAGATGTTGAAGTAACGTTTACAATTAAATAGGCAATATTTTTGAACACCTGCTGAACTTTCGAGATAATCTAGGACAAGGCTCCAATGGGAAATGTATATGAACTTGTGTAGTTCTTCAGTGTCTCGCTTATTTTCCAGTTGATTCACATCGGCACACACAAGAGGAAAATCTTATACCACTCAACGAGAGGTACGTTTGCGGAGATGACGGTGGATGTTGGAATTGAAGCGCTGTAAGTTGTAGCATTCTGGAAATATATTACTCGACAGGGCATTCCAAAGCAACGCAGTCCTCCATAAAAAGTAGTCCCGTAACATCGACGTCCTAGGTGTTAGCAAATGAATCGTATATTCATGAGCAGCTTGTGTCTGAAGGGTGTTTCTGTTTGGCACAATTCTGGACGGATCATAAGTGCCACCTCGTTCGAAACCCTTCCTTAGTAGTATCGATAGTAAAGAGATAGATTCGCCACTTTCCTTCGATGTGCAAGGCTATCAAGGTCTTTAGCCAACTCTGGATCATCCACAAGACGGACTGCTTTCCTCTGTATTGAGTCCTATATCTTGAGCAAGTGTTTGTATTGAGCTTCACAGTTGAGAACAGTATTCCAGAGTTGGTCTTATCAGGGCGTTATCGAGGAGTAAGAGCTGATGTGTTGTATACAACTATTTTGCACTATAGAGTGCTCTTAGCTTTTTTGCTGCTGCCTTGGCGTTTTGGTGACATTTTGGAACTGTGGCTTAATAAAAATGGAATAATTTATTGAATAAACATGCACAAAGTATTTATTTTTCCTTAACTGAATAATAATTTAAAGTAATATTCGTCTAATGTATTTTCCATTCCTTACCAAAGTTTTAATTTACTAGAAAGACATGCTTGGATTAGAATAAAAAAATAATGTTAAATAAAACATCAGAAAGGAGCAAAAAGCAATTGCTTCAGTACGTGCAAATCCAGTTTAGTCGAAATATAAACATCGATCGTTAGACTATTTCTATATGTGCATTAATAATATAACTATTATATGCTTCCAATCCGAAGCAGTTTTTAGGCATTTTTATGAGTTATTGTGTGTAAATCGCAGCGCTCAAGGTGGACCGCATTAATTACATTTCTCATTAGTTTTTATTAACGGGTGGGACCGTATAATTAAAAGACATTTATTATAATTCATTTAATAACCTCCATATGGGTTTTTAAATGAGGCGGTATAACTATTTTACAGACCTGAAAGTTATAAAAACACCGAACATATCGAGCCTGCGTTATATATTAACCATTGTATTGTATAATTAATTTCTATTGATTATCTGTTAATAAATACGAGGGTTTATATTACTGCAAAAAGCTCGACAGGTCATACACTGAGGGCTGTCTACCCTTAGATATTACAACTTGTTGTGTTTTTGAAGGTTCTGGATCATTATTTGTCACTTCTTAAGAGAATTATTTTTTTTAAGAGGAGAGGGAGAGAGTGGCAAGAGGAGATGGAACTTCTTCGCAGCAGCGCAAAGGAAAAAAATACACTTATTCTGTGGGATTTAATTTTTGGTCATTGGAGACCGAGTAAGGAAATCTATAATTGTATCTGGAATGTTCAGCTATATTTTTACTTATTCGAGATGTGTGATTAAATGTGCCTATAGTTTTATTGCGTTCATATTTATGTATAGCCGAGAGGCAAAAGAGAACCAAAGAATCCGAAGCGCACCGGCCTTATTGGGTTTAGTATCTGAGGTAGCACATCCGGTACGCACCGCAATCGAATCGAGAGTACTAAATCAAAATTGAGCGCCGAGGGCCATGCTTTTCCTTTCGATGAACTATAAATCGCAATCAGGGTGTTTTCGTATCGCTGACAATTGCCTTTTTAATATATTATTTGCGCTGTGTTTGTTGCAATTAATTCCTAAAAATGTGCGATATTAGGAAATACTCCTCAAGTCAGTAATTTGTTATTTTAATAGCATTCAAGCTTATTTTTAGAGTTAGGAGAATTTGAATCGATGAGCTTTAGATTTGAAATCAAACATGCTGATGCTGTTTCCTTCATTTTGGGGACATTGCTCATAATTTCCTATATAGTTCCTTAAAAATCGCTAATATTATGTAATAAGTGAAGAGTGGTGGCTGTGTGCATGTATGAATCATACCAAATGAAACACTTTGTATTCCATGCAAAAATATTATGTAAGGATTAACAACACACTTCTATGTGTCAAAATCACTTGTGAGTTTTTATATTTCAACTTTTATTTTAATATAGTAATTGTCAATTAGATTTAAATTATTAGAGTGAATCGGTGCTGTTGATGCTAGCGCCATAGCGATGTTAAATATTGTAACGACTAGATATCCCGATCCGTGATGCCACGCCTTGGATGGTGTGCAGGTTATATAGCTCAGATTATGGATCGATCTACGTCAGGTGTGAAGAGATAATAAAGAAGGCACTTCGGTTAAACAATAACATCGTGTATTGGCCAAAGAATTAATGAGTTTACATTATACCCGATTACTAAAACACGCATGTGCTTTCAGTTAAAGTATGGTTTAAATTGTTTATAGGTCTTAGTGTCTATATTATAATAAAATTTTTAAGAGCGGTGTTGTGTTTTAACTTATGGTTAGGTTTGGTTATTTCATGAGATTAAGGTTCTCAGTTTATCGTAATTTCATTCAGCATTTTAACGCACTATAACTATTTAACTTCAATAATCACTTGACTTAGAATTTCGACAGATCTATCGTAGATTCGACCTTAGTACTTTTTAGGCAGGTATCCCCCAAGAAGTACGTTCCTGTGAACTGTACTTCCTGAGTTCGGCCTGATGAATAGGATATGGTTAGAGCCCCTACCACGTCCCTGTGGACTGCAGTAGGTGAGAGGGAATAGGTGAAAAGCCTATCGGACTGATAATCCGCTTGACTATTTACATGATAAAATCTGCTGACCATTTTAACTTTAAGGTTCATAATTACCTGCGCTGTACGCTGGCGATGTTTATAATTTATGTTGAATGTTTACATAATAATTTTCGAGTTCAAGTTCAAACTCAGGATAGGGTGATAATTAATTAGTAGTTTAAATGTGTCTAGTAGCTTACAATATTCTACTTAGCGCCATTTCCCGCATAGTGAGGGAACTCCAATTAAAGCCATATGGTTGCCTTGATTCAAATAGTTTATATAACTTATAAATTATTGGATTCAAAGCAACCATATGCTTTAACTGGCCTTTCCTCACTATGCAGGAAATGCCGAAGAGAATATATAACGCATTATTTTTTCGATACCGTTATAATTTAAATCAGAATAGAAAGGTTAACCTTTACTCGGAAATCTGGTTTTGTAGAGCTATTCATAATTTGTACGTTATGCGTAAAGAAATTCTTTTCCCCTAATAGCTGTGCACGTAATTTTAAATTCAAATTCATATTCTTCATCTCATGCATGTCGCTGAATAAAGGTCCCCAAATATAATCACGTATAGTCCAGTCATAAGCAGATAAAACATTTTATATGAATATGGATTCGGAAATGCTTTATTTCTAATATACAGGGTGTAAAAATAATAAAAAGAGTACATGTTTTTTTTATAATTTAGAAAAGATTTTCTGAAAAGTTAGTACTCCTTCATCTATGTCAGTTCAAAAATTTGTAATTTCTAGGACAATCAATTTTTTAAAAGTCCCACAAAATGCTTTAATTTTACACCTTATTGAAAAAAATAGCCTCACACATTTCTTTTTAATCAACCATTTATTAGTTATTTTAAAAATAAGAAATCATGTATTTTCAAAAGAAATTGCCTACGAGCTATTTATGCTTAATAAAATCATATTTTAACATTTATTTTAGAAATGCCTATGGAATTTATTATGGTTACATTAGTAGGCACGATGGAATCGATTGACTATTTTTGGAGCATTCTTGCATCCCCCTGTCAGTAACAATGGGATTGGAAAATAGGCTGCCGTTCTGCAGAAGGGGGACCTTAACTTTTTTTTAACTTCCTTTACTGTAGCAATTTCTCAACAGGACGGACGAAAATATCTTGTTCCTAATTATTTTCTACTCTATGCTTTCCCATCATTCAAATTTTCAATAGACCATTTTCGATACATTTATTTTCTTTTTTCAAATTGTCGTACAAGTTTGTTTTTCGATGTTTGCATGCTGTCTACTTTTGACTATCTTACACCGCCGGTGTCGCTTTGATGTCGGTGCTATGAGCTGATAAAAAATTTATCGCATCTGATTGGCAGAGCTGTATGCTTGAATGTTCTAATTTTTTAAATCGTTAAAATATGATACAATAACTGCCGATGACGAACCTCTATGGATAACTGAATAAAATGGTGTCATAATTATACCCCAAAGAACAAACGATTTTAAAAATTTCTTTAGGTGGCGATGAATCGATGGTATGTACCTAACCTTCTCTTCTCCAAATCGGCTTCATTTAAAAGAGACTGTTGCCATGCCTGAAAAATATTATCAGTCTTCTATGAAATCTTCTGAATCTTCCTTATTGAAAATTTTAATGGGTTCCTGCTGAGCAATAAGCATTTTTAAACAATAAGTTTTTCTACAACCAGTTTCTCCATAATTATATATGGAGTATGAAATGATAAAGACAGTCTTTAACAAATTTTGCAATTCTTGGAGGTGGGTGGCCTTTATTATCATAACCATGGTTCCGATACAGAACTTTCGCAATAATCTAGATTTTCGTCTTAAGTACATCCAGTTATTAATCGTATGTGCAAAATCCAACCTCAGGTATATCTTAGGAACTAGATTCAACCGCCCTATTAACTTATCGAATGACATATCCAAGTAACTATTTAAATTTGGTAAGTCAGCGAAACACTTGACCACCAATCGTCAATCGTTTTGGGAGAAATTGCTCTTGCATTTTTTATTCACTTAACCAGAATAAAATTGCGTTTATAGTGTGCGATTCGGTCAGCATCTGTGAAATATGCGTTTATAGTGTGCGATTCGGTCAGCATCTGTGAAACATGAATCTGTCCGGAATTGGCTCTTACGTAGATTACACCAATATATAAAAATATATTTCCGGATTTGTCATCGAATGATCTTGACAGTTTTTAACTAGCGAACCAGTTGTATCTATGGTAAGAGAAGCCTAAGGTGAAGATTTTGGGTCTGTTCCAACTGACCATAAAAACCGTATATGGGACGGTAATTTCCAGTAGTATAGTTAGTTTTTTAATATGACAGGTTATTTATCGCCTTCAAAAGTGAAATTGATAACTAGAAGTCCCTCGTATGGTTTTCTAGTCGATTGGAGCAAAACTTTTTGTTAAATAGCGCCGTTTGATCTGGAAGACATTAATGAACAGAAACTTACCAAGTTACAAATTATATATGTGACCTAAAATATATAAAGAACTATGTTTAAAATTTCGGTATTTTTGACAGACTAAGTTACTTTGTTGTAATTGCGAAACTGCATACTTTCGGACTTGCATTCACTTAACACTTCCAGTGAGTATAAAGTACGCGGTTTACTTTGGGGCCCATTTGTGGTACAATATTGTCCAGCAGCTTTTTTGCGCCAAATTGGCTGATTTGCCAGATGCTAGTTTTTTTCTATATCCATCCTGAAAACATTACTTTATGACCTCTTTGCCATTCCACTGTGGTAGAAGGCATCTATTCTTTCTCCAGCCATTTCAAAAGTAATCCAACCCACATTATTATTGAAATTATAACAAAGTGACCTTATCACTTCTGCGCATTCACTACAATGAGCGTTAATTTTCATTGTATTACACCCATGACAAACATAGTGTTCATCAAAAAATTAATTGCAGGTAAGCTCCGATTGTTGGCTTATAGCTGCGTTCTGCAAACAAAACCGCTTTCAGCTTTTCAGTGATTTCCACACGGGTGATATTTTCAGCCATGAAACACCTGCTACTATTATGGTAAATTCTGACGCATCCTCATTTCAATGGCAGCATTCAACCGATAAAGAGGAACCACTTGATGTACGACGTGAAACTAATGCTAAGCCTATCAAATTCCAAGAGTTGTTATTATTTTTCCTACGTAGATGCAGCTGCCCAAAGGTGTGATAATATTGTTCATGTTGAATGAATGATCTGGGGGGGGGGGTATTATTACACTGCGACCTGTATAGATCTATTGTGTCCCCCTTTCTTGATGCTTCCATTGATGTGATTCTCAATCAGAGTACCTCATCCAGTTTTAGTCCTTTGATAGAAGAAAGTAGTCTGGATGGTTCTACGGATGGAAGTTCCTCCTGTTCGACGATGCAGCACCCGAAGCAGGCCATTCGTCTGTTCGCGATCGCCTCGCACTCCTTAAGAAGATCTTCTGGGGTTTCCTCCTCCTCCGCACAGAACCGGCAACTGCCTTCATTTTAAATTTTTATTATCTCCAGATGCCTTCTCAACTGGCGTAAGAAAGTCGATGAGGATGCGGAGCTTGTTCTTATTCAGTGTTATAAGGTTCTTTGACCTTCCTGGGCGAGGGGGCCCTAGAAACAACTTTAATTTCCTTAAGTCTGGAAGGCGTTCCCATAGACTGATCCATTTTGTTCTTGTTAGTGCTGACTTTGGTCCAAACTTCGGATATCTTTTTTTCTGAAATAAGAAATCTTGAAGGACTTTAATTTCCTTGAAACATCATATCACTCGATATTTTCAATTTATTTAATATATTATCTAATCAAATTAGAGGAAAATCGAAAAAAAAATAGAGTAATCGCTTAGTTAAAACAAGCTTCTATCTAGCTTATTTGGATTAGATTCGATGGGTTTTAAGTTATTAATTAACGAAGCTGAGGCCGAAACCATCATATGGTAGAACCATATGTCATGATGGATGACGGACCCCTTTTTGAAATTGGTAATTTAGTTGTACAATTTTGGTATGTGGGCCCAGAATAGTCATTGCCAAGTATAAAAAATAAAACATTAATGTTTTGACTTACTTCTTTGCTAACTAAAACTAATTGTAAGTAAAGATCTTTCATATATTTTTTTCAACTTCCGCATGGTCCGTATGGCACCAGCTAAAGTACTGCTGACATCGTATGCACATATCACCTTTACTGGATTTTGAATACAATTCGCTGCAAAAAATCATGTCGCAGTTTTTGTCCAAAGATCCTTCTTCAAGATTTTGCTCTTCATCTACAGTTCTTAAATTTCTCTTTGCTCTTTTTCCTGAAATACTTTCTTTCCCTCTTTTCCCTAACTTTCTCTTCTATACTAGGAGTATTATGCGAAATGCCTAATTTACCTCTTCTTTTACCTTTTCTGTTGAATTCTATTTCGACATGTGGTACGGGAGATCTTCATTAATGTTAAAATTTCGACTTGCATGAGTTATCTTCTAGTCGTGGAGTTAGTGCTTTGAGGTGGACAGTATGATATTTGAACAATTCACTTCAGGATCATTGCTTGCCCCTGTGTTTGTCTTTGCAACATTTTTGGAGTCATTAAAATTATTATTATTATTATTATTATGACAAAGGAGCTTGAAAATTAGTGACGATTCTTCCTGGATGAGCAGTTACCTACACCTAACTACTCGATTGTAACAAGAGGTAAGGGGTTCAAAAAAGCTAACGTCTGATCACTGCAAGCCATGTGTGCCGTGAGCAGAACAACAGAATAGTATGATATTGTTTTCTATTGGCATATGTCATTACCTCCAAGTTTTTGTGGCTACTATGCCCGTCAAGTAGCTAATTTGTTTTTTCTTGTGATAGAGTTGTATATCATTCAAAATGCTGCATCTACTTCAAACACTCCACTTTCTTGGGCTAGTCCTATCGTATTGTTGGAGCCAGTTCATTTTTCATGTTCTTTCGAGGGAGAATCATTGCTGGTGGGACAAAGTGATCTTCAATATGCAACTGTGAAATGGTGTTCTCTCTTCGCACTGGTCAAGTTCTAACTGAAACGCTAGCCTACGTATTTCTAAAGCAGTAAATCCAAAAAATCGGGCAACCATAATTTTTATATATTGGACCAATTCACTCTCGAATATTTGGTATTTTTTTCCTTCATGCAAAAGTCGGTGATGGTCAGTGGCATTTTGAAATCATTTCGCAAGTTTACCGTGTCTTCAAACCGACTTCCTTGGAATATTGAACGATCTATTTGTTCGCTTCTAATATTCGAAATATCAGATCTAAGGTCGAAAAAGCCAATTTATTTGTCTGTGTCGCCAGACCGTAATCAATTTCTGAATTGTATGGGTTTCTCATTTATTTTTTTTTTCGATAAGCGATTTGTGTCCCACCTTGAGAACGTAAAGATCATATTATCGATTAAATTGTGTTTGCGTAACGAGTGTTTCCGACGGGTGTCTTGCTGACCTTGGCCAACGTAATGAGAAAAGCAGAATAGGAACACTTGTTACGTAAGAAATTAAGAATTTTCGTACTAATGCCTTATGACATGTTTGTATCTCGACAAAAAACTGCAAACAATCTTGCTTTCAGCTCAGTAAAATAAATTTGCTGTCGTAGGGGAAAGTAGGTTAATCCGAGTCATGTAGGCAATTCTGGTCGCCACAGGATTCCGTCATTTATGGAAAATAATCAACCAGTCACGTTGCTGCTATCTAGTGTTGATGCTTTACGCTAAAGCATCATTCTGTTAATGTTAGGCACGGGCTTCTAGAAAGGGAGAAGGGGCTCATACGTGTGTTTGCCTTAAATATAGTTAAATATTTAAAATTAGTTTGATTCCGGGAGCTTCAACTAACATGCTTGACAGCAAAACTAACTCAGATTGAAACGTTTACTTAACTAAAGAGATTAAAAGTTTCTCAGCTCTGTAAAGTAAATGTTGTGAATTCTGTATCTATTTCTTATGGCAAGTGGACTTTATTGACCTAATTTTTAAACGGTCTGTTCTTGCTATAAGTTGGGTCCTCTTTTAGTTTGGGCTAGTACTTAAGGTTCTCTAGATTTCCTTTACAAAACGGGGTTATTTAGAGCTTGTAAAACATTCTGACGAATCGATAGAAACCCTCCTCAATATGTTATTTAACGATAATTAACCTTACCACATTTTGTAACTGCTTCGAAGATACTTGCGGACTTCTACCATCATAATATGGCATATTATGTCGGTCTTAATTGATTTTCTATAGGGTAACATTAATTTTGATTATTTTCTTTTTTACTGATATTTCGGTAATCGTCAATTGTCTGACATTTTGCCTTGCGCCTGGCTTATAGAGTCTCATCTTATTAATACCACCTGCCTATGTACTCAGTATTTTATTATTTCTTCCTAGATCCACCGATCGCTGGTTAGTGTGTGAATACGTATAGTACGTACGGTATTGAAATCGCCCACCAGCGGCGGCATGGTACAACATGATGAAATGGAGAAACTATAAAACGGGAGTGAGTGACATGTAGCCTGTTTGAGATTGGTTAGATAGGCACTGGAAAGGAATATCCTGTGCAGTAGTTGCACTTAGTCTTATTTCCGTCCCTTCCACTGTAAGCAATCGGACCTTTAAAAGTCGACCATTATGTCTGCTAATGTGGGTGTTGCGGTAGCTTAGTTTTGTGAAATAGCTTGAGGGGATTTTTATCGGATCCATTTTTGAGCCTCAGATAATAACTACTTTGGTATATTATTTGTTTGACGTCTGTGTTCAGTGCGTAACAGGGACTTTTTCTGTGCCTTCATCGTAAATGAATTGCCTTTGGCCTTTATGCGCTCTCTGTTTATAACTTCACGTGGATGGTTACTAATTTTTGTTTAATTTTTCTTACAGAGGCCCTGCCTCTTCTGTTTCGAGGCAGCCGAGCTGAATTCAGCATTATAGGAGAAGGAGATAAAAGAAACTCTTAATGGGTAAAATATACATTTTTTTGGTATTTAATTTTCTTTGGTTGCAAATTTTCTTCGCTATTGGTATTAAGCAGAAACCTTGAATATGAAGTTTTACAGATTTTTGAAGTGAAACTTCTTTACGAATGATGGGGTAAGTTCGTTTTATGCGAGTTGCTATGTAACGAAAACATGCAACGCTACGTAATTTAGTTTATAGTGGGGATCTCCTGAACCGTGAGCGTACTTCAATGCAACATTCATTACAGAAAGAAGTTTCACTTCAGTAGCGTGTTACACGATTACATGTTCATGTTTTTATATACGCAAGGAGTTCATCATCAGTCTTGTAAATGTTTCCTCGGAGAGCTGCCCATTGCTCGCTATCGATCACTTCAGCAGGTCAAATAGTGAAGTCAACTAAGCAGATTTATTTATTTTTTTGAAGTGAAACTTCTTCACCCGGACTGTACCTATGTAAGGTAAGCTGGTGAACGCATTACGAAAATGTTACGACATATGTGATTATTCACGAAATGTCTAATCCAGTACAGGGTCCGCCAACGAGGACTGAACAGGGCATTATTTTTGACTTTCCTTGTATTTTTGGAGGAAACGAAAATAGCAGTTCGATGTAACTTTTTTCGTAGAATTTGAAAATGTCGCTTAGAAAACAACTGAACCTCAAACAAAAGAGTTTCATCCCCGTAAATTCTTGTTTTTTTAAATGGAATACCCTGCATATTATTGCATATTTGGATTGTGCGAAAAAGTCTAGACATATTTCATGAATAATGTCCTATACCTATCTGTAACGGTTTTTGAAATATTGACAGTCAAAAATCGACCATTTGCCAAGTTTGACAGCTTGAAAAATCTAAACGGCTAAATATAGAACAAAACGGTTTACACTTTCCTATGTTGGTTTTTCATAAGCTATCGTATGACACTAACTTTAGATTTAACTCGAGGTTAAAAAATCCCGGATAAATTTAACCCTTGGTTAAATAAAAAGTTAGTGTCATACAACAGCTTATGAAAACCCATTATAGGAAAGTGCAAACCGTTTTGTTCTATCTTTAGCCGTTTAGATTTTACAAGCTGTCAAACTTGTTACATGGTCGATTTGCAACTGTCAATATTTCAAAAACCGTTACAGATAGGTATAGGACATTATTCATGAAATATGTCTAGACTTTTTCGCACAATCCAAATATGCAATAGTATACAGGGTATTCCATTTAAAAAAACAAGAATGTACGCCGTAACTCTTTTGTTTGAGGTTCAGTTGTTTGTTAAGCGACATTTTAAAATTCAACGACAAAAGTTACATCGAACTACTATTTTCGTTTCCTCCAAAAATACAAGGAAAGTCAAAAATAATGCCCTGTTCAGTCCTTGTTGGCGGACCCGGTACAAATGTTATAAAATAAGTGATCCTTTTCAAAATATGTAACACGGCGCAAGGCGATCGTAAGTATTCGCTCTGTGCGTCAGAGTAGTAGGGGAAATGACGAACGATCGTGCACGCATACCGGACAAATATACACGTGGAATACACCGAAATCTTTGATATAATGGGTTACCTTAGATGCTGTGTCAAAACTAAATTTTACTGTTTTCCAACAGATAAACATAAATTAGCTCAAAGAAGAAAGTGGATTAACGCCGTAAGAAAACAAAAGTAAGTATCATAACCTTTGTCATGTCCATTGCACTAATAATCCTGAAAAATATATTTAATAACTTAATTTCAGTTTGTCTATCAATTTCCAGATTGAGAAAATAAATTATTCTCATTCATTCTAAAGCAATTTCAGTAAAACTTTATGATTAGAAATTTAACGTATTAATTTCACAATGCTGTTATTATTATTATGATATTCTCATATTTACGTTTTCATAACCTACAAAGTTTTAGTATTATGCTGAATACACACAAAATAGAATATTGGACTTACCTTTTTTCAGTCGAATCGATAAATATTCTCATATGACAACGTATTAACTAATTATATTGCACTAAAATCAACAATTTTTCATGAATTTTCACTCGTTTCCTATGTACTTGACGTGTTACGTATCTAAGAAATTCGCCACATTTGTACCACCAGATGTCGCGTCGTGTAACGCACATAGCGAATAGATGAAGGCAAGGTAGAACAAGATGAGAGTTATGCAGTGACTCAGCGAGGCGAACGGAAGTAGAGGGGAAGGTATAGCGTTCGTATAGATAGACAACAATAGAGAAATCTATACGTTTACCTAATACACTATGCACCTCTGTAGGCTATTCTCTGTTTTGTGCTGATGAAGATTCATTTCTGGTGTGTGGCTCACAAGCAGACTCCTTTATCATATGTAATAATAACGCCGTTATAGTCAGCATATGATTTTCTTTGCAAATAAAGTTTTCCATTAAAAAATCAGTAGTAACTTAGCGTAAGATAATTTCACTTTCATTTAAGGCAAAGTAATAAATACTCCAGTGGCACACTGACTAATTAATTCAATTTACTCAGTTTTCAATAATTACTGTGCTTAGGTTATCACTTAGGGTGAAGTAAGTCATTCAGAAGAAGCTAATAAAGTGCGTGGTAGTTCTCAGACTTTTATTATTAGACTATGTACTTTGTTACTATAATATTATTTTTACAGAAAATTCTCACAGGATACCGGATATCATATCAAAACACCATCAATGCCCATTTGGAGTTTTGTCATTAAAGCGGATCTTAATTCTTGTCTATATTTCATCACTAGTGTTTAGCGGTAGGGAATATAAAAAATTCACGTAAGGCCTTCCCGCTGTGCTTCACTTCATCGAAAAAAAATATTGAATGCGCTCTTTAATATTCAGTATTGATAAAATGATGGCCAAATTGAGTTGATAGAAACAATATAAGAAATCAAGCAAGACATGCATTGTGATTAACGCTGTCAATAGCTTTAGTGAGATCCGAGAACATTACAACACCGGATCACCTACCTATGTAAAATGTGTATACTTACCTATCGAATTGCCTATTTGCAAGTCATGGACACGGTTGACGTGATTGATGTAATCGAACGCTCTACTGAGATCTCAGATTATTTTAAGGACATCGATAATTTTTCTTAATGTAATAAACGAAAAGCAACTCGGTACTTGCCAGTCGAACTCTTTGTTTAAAATTCCTGGAAATATTTTGCTTAAACGTCGTTTACATTCAGCAACGCATCGTGAGTGATACTGTTGAAAGCCCCTGCTGGGATCCCAGAACACCCCATAAGAGAAACTTGTAATAATTAAAATTCATCTCGATACTTGTTAGTTGACTTTTCTTTTTTAAATTTATGGCATTTTTTGGTAAAATCGGTTTTGCCTGCCACTGTTGCAACACATGCAAACTGATGCGGTTAAAACCCCTCTCTCTTGCCGTACAATAAGCAGAATGCAATTAACTACATATGCTTCGCCCTTTCTGTCTGAAAATCATTGCCATTTTCTTGTATAATGTAGGATATTTTCAGCAAAACATTGTGATTGATGCAGTCGAATGCTCCAATAAGATTTTAGAATATGCCAACAGATAAAAATTCCCTTTGCAGAAATTTACTATTAAAAAACGGATTTTAATTCGGTTTTTGCTTGTCGTTTCCCTATATGAAGTCGTGATAATTTTTTGGTATACAGGACATTCCAAGAAGAGAATTTTCCACTTCCACAATTTCTCTTTATTTTACTTGACTGTCAGTGCCATAACAGTTTTTTGTTGGTTTGCTGTTTACATATTGTCTTTTATAAGTATGGGGCGAATTCGCCCCTCCTGGATCTCTTCCTAACCGCCAATCCTGACCGGTACATAATTACAGTTGGTCCGCCATTAGGTACTTCCGACCACAAACATTACCACGGTTGGGGATTGCCACTTCTACAGAAGGATCCACCATTGCCTCGCAAAATCTAGCATTACAATTCTGCAAACTGGGACGATCTAAGGGAGATTTTCCTTGGATCGACGCCTGCTTTAGCACTAACGACCAGTTAGTCTGCTGCAAAGATATTAAGCAAGTAATCTCCTCAGGAATGGAAGCATACATCCCAAATTCCATCAAGTTACCGTCAAAAGGAAAGCCCTGATTCGACAGAAGATGCGAAAGAGCTGTAGGTAGGAAACAGCAAGCCTACAAGTACTGACAGCAAAATCAGACCGCTGAAAATCGCAATTAATTTGTCGAAGCGAGAAACGAATGCAAACGTGTGATCTACGAAACTAAGGACAAACACAGTCAAAGGATCAGGAATAAACTTTTGCTATGCCCCAGTGGCTCCAGGAATTTCTGGCCGGTAGCAAAGGCAGTAAGTAATAACTTTACAAAAACGCCTCGCCCACCTTTGACTGACGAGCATCACGGTGACTGCAGCCAAGGAAAAAGCAAACATGCTGGCCAAAATGTTTTCATCGCACTCTACCTTAGACGTCCCCCAAGGCAAGGCTCTTCCCACCATATCGAACATCAACACTATCATGGCAGAAGTCAAGGTTCATCACCGTGATATTCGTAAAATCCTTAAAGAACTAGATACGCAGAAGGCATCAGGACCGAACGGAATACCTGCCATCGTGTTAAAGAACTGCGCCATTGAACTAACACCCGTTTTTTCCAAGCTTTTTTCTCTATCTTACCAAAAAGGGATTTACCTATCTTCTTGGAAAGTCGATCGAGTGCAACCTGTTCCAAAAAAGGCAAGAAAACCGCGCTCTCAAACTATCGCCTAATTGCCTTGCTCCCAATAATCTCCAAAGTCATGGAACGTGTAGTCAATCAGCAACTACTCAAGTACCTCGAGAACAATAGAATAATCAGCGATAATCAATACGGCTTCCGCAAAGACAGATCGAGAGGAGATATATTGGCCTATGCCACTCATATATGGAGTAGGGCAATTGAGAACAAGGGAGAGGCTCAAGCGATTGCGTCGGATATTTCGAAGGCATTTCGACAGAGTTTGGCATGACGGACTACTCAAAAAACTGCCGTCCTTCGGACTGCCAGCCTATCTCTGCAGCTGGGTTGTCAGTTTCCTTAAGAACCGATCTCTGTACGTTGCAGTTGATGGACACATTTCAGACACATTCACCATTAACGCGGGCGTGCCCCAGGGCGCAATACTTTCACCAACTCTGTTCCTCATCTATCATACTGACCTGCTGACCGAAACAAATAATCCTGTTTTTAGTTTTACAGATGAGGGTACCCTTGTATCCCAATTTAGATCAGAAAAACCTTTACCAGCGACTGAGACTTAACACCGAAGACAGGAGTAGATTACAGAAATTAATCAAGACCTGGAGAAAGTTCAAATTTGGGGCGACAGAAATTTGGCCCAGTTCAATGCAGCAAAAACCCAAGCAGCTTCGTTTACCAAGAGGGCCAATATGGCGGGCCCTGACGTCATTATGGCAGGATCAACCATTACTTCATCCTCGTCAATCGGATTGTTGGGTGTCTCGGTCAACAGCAATATGTCCTGGCATGACCACGTTGCTAATATCGCAAAATCAGCCTCCCAGAAGCTTGGTGCGCTATTTAGCAATACAAATCTGTATACACCGCAGCAGTTGGTCTTGCGCTACAAAGCGTAAATAAGACCGTGCTTAGAATACTGCTCACACATCTGCGGTGTCCCACGAAAGCACACCCTAAAGCTGCTGGATTTCATTCAGAAGAGAGCTGTGCATCTCGTCCACGACCCGGAGTTGACCCGTAATCTGGATAGTCTGGAGCACTGCAGACATGTGGCCGAGATGCCCCTGTTTTACAGATACTTTCACGGCAGATGTTCCCAGGATTTGGCCCGCCTTATCCCACCCCTGGCTACTCCTGTCAGACAGTCACGACAGATGGCAACAGCGCACACGTTCATCGTACAACTGGAAACACTTAGAACATCGCTTTACAAGAACTCCTTTGTCTGCTGCACTGCATTACTTTGTAACTTACTCCCAGGACATCTGTTTCCGCCTAATTGCAACCTACAACTATTGAAGAATCGTGTCAATCAACTTCTTCGCGCACACACCGCTCGTCGAGCGCCATAGGATCTCCCATTAGTGTATGTGCTACTGCCATAAAAAAAAATGAAGGCTAGCTAGCACTTAGGTAAGTACGAGTAAAAGCCTTTTTATATTGTTCCCATCGTTTTGTCCCTTATTCTCATGAGTCTAAAATGAAAAACATTCATGTACATTCAAACCAAAAGGTAGAAAAAATGGACTACACAAACGCAGAAAAACATGACGAAAAATAGTAAAATAAAGACAAAACACTCACCAATATGTATGATTTTTAGTTACTAGTTTAAGAAATATACAACACTTCTCGTTTTCATAGGGTTGTTTGTAATATTTGTTGATTTTACAGGGTGCATGTTGTTTGATCTGGTGAAGGTTTTAGGGTTTGTTTTACGATTTTTCCTCATGTTTGGCTGCAATTGTGTTTTATGCCTGACCTACCTTTCTGTTTTCCCTTTTTGCATTGAGTGTATATGTATTTGCTTTTTAGATTTTACACAGTCCAAGACAAAATGTCGGGAAAAATATAAAAGTAGTTAGCCTCAGCTTCTAGTACCCCTAATCTTCAAACGCAATAATTGCTGTTTACGTTTAGCACTTTATGGTCTTTGATACAGGATATATCAATAGAACTGTATGCACTCAAAGTCTTGCCAATTATTTTGTATAATATTGTTTATATTCACTACTCCTATGGTGATTGACGCAGTCGAAAGTGCTGCTCGGATTTCAGAACATAACAACGCGGATATAAAAATTTTCCTGTAATAAATACAATACCCTTTCATTCTTGTCTGCCGGGTTCTCTGTTTGAAAGCCATGGCAAAGTCTTGATATGATTTGGTTTACCTTCAGCAACACATTGTGATTAATGCAGTCTAATGCACTCCCAACAGGGGAATCGCCCACCTATAAAATTTTTCTTTTAATAAACGCTATTTTTGTACTATCGATTTATTTGTTTGAAAGTCATGATACTTTGTAATGTTTCATTGTTTCTGTCACCACCGTATTGCGTTTGACGCGGTCGGAGGCGCTACTGAGGTCCCAGAAGATCTCATCAAGGATATAGAATTTTTTGTAATGAACGGAATGCATTTCCATAGTCAATACCAAGTCAACCAAAGTGATATATTTTTTAATATAACATAGAATTAAATGGAATTTATATTTATAAGATAAGCCAAATTGGACAGCTTTTCTATTGAACAGTATATTGCTATAAAAGTTCAAAAAAACTTCTCTAATAAATCGTACAGTTTCTAAATTTTTCACGGTGCAAAAATCACCGCATTGACCTGAAAGTCGAGAATTTTGTTTGGCGAAAACCAAAAGATTATGGTATTTGCTCCGAACCGTTTTCCCTTTATAGGAGATTTTTCATTGTCAATTGAATTTTCTCTGTAATACGTTTGACTTTAAAGCCGCTATATTCCCATTCGCGTCGGGAAAAGCGAGCGAAAATCCTAGAGGAACATCATATCTAAGAGGAAAATAAATTTCCATCATTTTCACGGAAAAATACATTAGGAACTTGTTTTTTCAAGACGGTAAACGGATTATGTTTTCGTAAAGGACATATGGAACACTGATGACAAGATGTGTTTTTTCGTTTCTGGGTTTGACGATAATATAAGAGTGGGATTTCTTTTGTCTTTGAAGGGCTGTCGGTAATGGAAGAGCGCGGAAAACTGTGTGAAGGTTTAGTCTCGTGTTTGTTTCCGCTACTTGAAAATGTGACCTACTTAATCTAAGTTTTTATCAGCCTTCAATATATCGATAGTAGCTAGTATGGATCTGCTACAAGACACCAAATGAGATAGGCAGTCAAAATAAAGTAGTTCTACCTTGGGTTCCATGGGATGAACCCATCATAAAGACCAAAAACTTCTCGTAATCTATCCTAATCTGCAAGCCTATCCACATATTGGCGTTATAATAAGAATGACTAAAAAAAACTACAAATAAGTCATAGGGTGGCCAAATTTCCAAAAGAAAACTTGTTAACCTCGACTAACACAAGAGAATACAACAAGTGGTGTAAATATCTTCGGGTCCGCTTCCTTAGTATTTTGTTTATTACAATGTATAGCCTGCAACGATTCTTATACTAGAAAATATATATTCGTAGAATTTCTGTCACGTTTAACAAACTCTAGCTTTGCCACATGTGCCCGCGTCAATCAAAATTTTAAAATAAAAATAAGCTGTCGGAGGCTTAACAACACGAATCTGCACCTCTAACAACCGGCGGGACAGAACACGGAGAGCTTTGATATTAAAACCGAAATTTTTTATCCTTTTTGTAGCGCGCGGGATATCTCAATTAGTCATGGACATGATTACCAACGGAAAATAAGTTGGTGTGACTTTCGAGCGACATGAAATCATGTTAAATTTGTCTCTCATTAAAATTGTTTGAGGACTATTAAGAGGGTAACTGCAAATTTTCTTTGGAATTCATGAGCAGTTATGTAGAAATTTAATTAAGTTCGGGCTTAAAACCTTCGGAAAAATGCACTAAATCAGAGTTTTATCCAAACTTAGTTTCGCTAACCATGTTAACATCATCAGGACATGATTAAAACTCTTTATCATCTCCTGATAATGCTAACGTGGTTAGCGAAACGCTTGTGGAGTGCAATGATTCTGTTTCGGTATTGTGAAAAAAACTCTGTTTTAGCAGAAAGTGAATAAAAAATATTCTGTTGCATGTTTTGGGCTGAAACAAGCTTAGCATCTTTAGCACGTTAAGTATTGTTAGCAATTGCTAGGTGATTCTATTTATTATTATGTGATTGATTTGATTTTTACGAATATTAGTCGAATATTTCGGTGTTTGTTAAAATTCCAAACTTTATGGCGTTATTTGACTACCCATAGGTTCTGATCTCTCTTAAATTAAAAACTGAAACTGATTGCTGAGAAGATTTTGAACAAATTCTAATTAAAAAATTAGTTATTCTCTGAGGAGGACAGAGATACCGCAAAATTTGTTTCACTTGAGAAGGGAATTAAGCGTGAAGAAGACGCACACTGCAACACGTGTTTCTTATTAAAGTTAAAAGTAAAGATTTTTAATCAAAAAGAAACCTAGCACCGGAGAGTCGTGTTACTAATGCCCGGACCCGGTAGTGGGGTCGTAGAGCGCCACCAGTTTTTACCAACTAAAGTGAAAAAGCTCCGCTGGTGTTGTGCAGGGTGGCTAGGCTCGCTTATTAAATCAAAGGAACTCAATCTTAACTTAACAAAAAAACACAATCTATAATTTAAGGAACAATCTATTTGCTACTAAGTCCTTTTTTTTTAAACACGCAACGACAATACTACAGTAAAATGGCAAGTTAAAGACAAAAGAATGTCGAATGACTATTAAATTAACTAATAATTGGTACAATATGGTGATTGTACGGAGACTAATTCTGTTGTTAACACTCGGTACTGTATGCCTTACAACTAAATGCGCTAAATACTACAATCCGAAGTGATCACTTTGATTTTACCTAAGCTAATTGCATCTAAGTATGCGTGCGCTGGTTGCTGCACCAATTATACATGTAGCAATAATAATAGGTAGTGTTAAATGACCACAATAATTAAATCAATGGACCCGATACATGAATGAAAAGAATAAAATTATTGAAACTGTCTTAAGCTTAAAACTGTCTTAAAACGACTGTCAATGCTTGATTTATATTAAAACGAGAGAAAATTCAGAGCGATTATATTAATCGGTCAGATAAACAAGTGAATAAATGAAAAAAATAAAATTAATGAGAGCTATCTTAGCGCTTGGCGGTCAATGCTTGATTTATATTAAAAGAATAAGAGCGATTATATCAGTAGGACAGAAAAATAAATGAATAAATAAATTTAAGCTTCTGTACGATACCACTTTGATCCGTCGAACTCTGGTAGAGGCGCCGGGCACCAGTTGATACTGCTATGGCACTGGCCCCGAGGGTAGAACCCGCAGAGGACTCGCCAATAAAATTGGCCCGGAGAAAGGACTTGTACCACGTAATAGAACTGGTAGCCCGGTAGTAGAACTGGTAGCCCGGTAATTGAACTGTTAGCCCGGTATTAGAATTGCAGCGGGGTAGCCCGGCAGTAAAACCCTGAAATAACCCAATACGCATTAGACACAGCCCCCTTACTTTAATAAAAAAAACCATAGCCCCTTGCATAAATATATTTTCTTTATAAAACAAATTCCCCCCAAAAATTATCAAGGGACTTTCAATGACCATCAGCAAATAAAAGAAATGCTAAGGTACAGACAACTTGAATATAAAAAAGATAAGTATGAATCACCACATTCTCCATATGATCAAAACTAAAGTCACATTAAAATATACTCAGTGACATTAGAAGTGTTACACCCAGAAGGAATAATTTTTTGAATTTGATTTTTTGGCAACAGAATGACCATATTTAGAGCATGATATGGTAACAATATCAACGTTTTATCTTTAACAGTTTTTGCAAACACAAACTTTTAACGTTTATTTTTTTTGTAAAAAAAACGGTTTATGAATGCTGAATAGTACAGATATTTTTACTTATTGCTAGTCTCTCTACTTGTGTTAAGCGTAACAAAATGCCTTGAGTTCGAAGACATCAAAATTACCACCATGTTACCGATTTTGACAGGGGTAGAATTGTTGCCTATCGAAATGTTGGTTTATCCTATCGCGAAATTGGCCGTCGTGTTAATTGTACTGCAATGACGGTAATGCGTCTGTGTCGTGTGTGGACAGAAGAAGATAGAAAGACCAACTGGTCAACCGAGACGTACCACAGAGTGTCAGGATAGGCGCTTTAGGCAACTGGCTCTTCGAGACCGTTTTGCTACAACGCGTCAAGTCGCTGACCAATGGTTTGGAGAAGAAGGTGGACCTGTTACTATGCGTATATTATATCGCCGCATTCGAGCCTTTGGCCTCTTTTCATACCGTCCACGATTAGTGTTTCCTCTCAATCCGGACCACTGTCGTCAACGTTTAAACTGGTGCAGGGAACGACAGCATTGGGAGGCAGAATGGCGCAACGTCATATTCAGCAACGAATCGCGATTCTGTCTAGGTATGCACGATGGTCGTAGAAAGGTAAGACGCCACCGTGGAGAACGTCGTGGTATTGGGTTTGCTGTTGAGAGGCATGTACACAGGACTGTTGGAGTTATGGTTTGGGGGGCTATTGCTTATGGTAGTCGATCACCCCTTTTGTTTATTCGAGGCGGTATGACAGCTGCACGTTATGTTGAAGATGTTCTACAAACCACTTTACTGCCTTATCTAGATGGCCGCCCACACGTCCTTTTTCAGCAAGACAACGCACGCCCTCATATTGCTCGTCGAACTATGGACTTTCTCCAAGAAGCTGGCGTTAATGTTTTACCGTGGCCACCCCGTTCGCCCGATTTAAATCCCATCGAACATGTGTGGAATATGATGAGGAGAAGACTGTCCAATTTGCCCCATCCTCCACAGACTCTGGCACACTTAACCTACGAGGTTCAAGTTGCTTGGAACGAGATGCTACAAGGAGACATCGACCATCTATCTCATTTTGTCGATGCTCAGACGTGTACCGGAGTGTACTCAGCTATGGGGTCGCCAAACACATTATTAATTTTTTTTTGGATTACATGTCAATAAAATTCCTTGCAAATGTTATCGTTTCATTCTTTATGTAAGACTACCACATTGCCAAAAAATCAAGTTCAAGAAATTATTCCTTCTGGGTGTAACACTTCTAATGTCACTGAGTATAAAAATTCAGATTTGATAAAATGGAGTAGATAAGATAACCCATGGAATGCAAATGGTGGACAATGTACAAAAAAAAGGTTAAAACGGAAAAGGCAATTAAATCGTTAATTTAGACAAAAAAAACTGTAGCAATAATTACCTCGCTCGTGTGTGAGGGTTGCTAGAAAGTCGACGGTCTCGGTCTTATACGACGAACTTGGAAAGCCTCTAGAAATAAGGGAAAAGACCATTAGCGTCATGGCGTCGTCCACGTGCTTCACAAGCAAAGGGAAAAAAATAATAATTCCAGAGAAAATATGTTTACTTAGTGCAGAAATTGAATCCCGATAAATCGGTCGTGTCAAAACACAAACAGAAACCGACATTATATATCCCTAAAGAAAGGGTAGTATTAAATCACAATACTAAATGTTGAGTCTCTATGACTGCACTCAGCAAACCTTCTTCTCGTCTCGAAAGATATTCTTAAAAGGACTCTCTGTTTGTTTCAGTCAATTTGCCTTTCTCCTTCCTCGAGATTAAAAACTACGTCAGATCAGCAAGTAATGATGGGCTGAAACATGCCAAGTGGTTCGATCTAAAGAATATTTATAGGATAAAACGACTTAGTTCTAGTTTATTAGGATGGTAAAACGACGGCGGGAGCCACAATTAATGCGCTAAAATTAAATTGTTCAAGAAATACTAGAAAATCTTCCCAAACGAAGTGATACAATTTTTAAAATCGAAATCGACAGCAGCAATTATAGGAAATAGCCCATTCCTACTACCCAATGTTGCCAACAGAATATTAAAAGAGTTACAACCGGTCGCGTCGAAAGATAGATATAAATATCTGAAACCAGCCCAAGCCAGAGGTCCCATAAAGGTTTTATCAGACGTTCTCAAAAGTTATGAGATTTAAACCGAAAATAAAATATGAATCGACGGATCTAATGAAGCGTAAACGCAGGTTTTATTAACAGAATTCTTAAAAATATAAACCGGTTTACTGGCCGTTCTACGGTAATGTAATATAAATTAAGCAAAGCTATTCTAATAACAATAATATCCTATTTTAGTGATTGGATCAAGCCTAAGCGATCTGTGCTTCGCTTATCAACTAAAATAAATATAGTCACAAAGTGTTATAAAAGCTAATACAAATATATCGTTAACCTATATTTAGAATAGAGTTAATTTACATTAAGGAATGCGGCAATTTTAAGCTTATTGGCAGCAAATCGAATCAATAAAGTTAGAATTAATTAACCGATGAGTATTGACCTCTTTTCAATAATTCTTAACGCAACATACAGCATTTTTTTGCTAAATGCGGCGTATAAAATGAAATTTAAAAATATTTGGACACTGGCACTGGCCAAATCGGAATGTTACAACATGTTGATTCAAATGCTTGGAGAGCCGAACATGACGATTGCAAAACTGATATGTATGGTAAAATACCGAAGCCGACATGGAAGAAAAACGCCAGAAATATCGAGTGATGAATGCTAATATGTCAAACCACTCAAGAAAATCAAATGCAAGGAAAAAGTAATTAGTAATACCACATAAATTAGTACAAAATTAAGTGTGCTTGTGGGCCACACATCAAAAGTAAAACTTTATCCACATAACACAGACGCATAACTCTCTTTCCGCATATTTTACCACATGCTTTCTGGTAAATAGTAAAATAACATGTTCTTTTGCCTCGCTTTAATAATATTTTTGTAACGCGTTCACCAGCTTACTCTCCAGGTACAGCGCACCTAAAGTGTTTCATTTAAAAAATGAACGTGTTTGTGAACCGAACATCAAAAGTAAAATGTTATCCGCACAGAGTTGTCTACTGGCTTTCAGTATTTTACCACATGTTTATGTTAAATAATAATAAAAAATATGCAAATTCGCAGACACAAATGATAGAACATACTATACATTAAACCCCGTCGCGTCCAATGATCAATTCATGTCAGATAAAGATAGGCGAGTTGATCGCGAATGACCTGAAAGAGACGGAGATAAAAGATAGTTATCACATGTTTGGTATGGATTGTGGACGGGTTTCTCTACTTTCGATCGCCTCGCCGTATCACACATTTTATAACGTTCACCCCTCCGTATCACATATTTTATGAAATTTTCGAAGCGCGTTCACCAATTAACTCTCCAGTTAAAGAAGTTTTCGTTTAAAATGGAATATCTCAAACAACTACCACCTTTTTTCAATATAAACGACCAGGCCTGTCGACTTCCTGCGATTGCGAGGGCGGATTAAACAACTCGGACACCCAGAAATTTTAGGTGGCACACTGGGGCGCTTTCAAAGGGTAAATGACATGACACACTGTTGAGCTGGTTAATAGTTTTACGTCGGTCTGATACAACAATAAAAAAGAGAACAGGAATGAGTGTAACAAGAAAGCGGTTATCGTAGCTTCAACTCTTCGATCTTTAACACGGACTCTATGAAGAATCAGTAAATACTCCGAAACATATAAAACCCTAAGAAAAACTGATTATTGCATTATTTAAATTTAATATTTACTCAAAGTCGACAGATGGCTATTCTCGATGCAAAGGTAGAAGCGAACCGTTTTGTAAATTGAGCCATTGACAAAATAGATACAGAAATGAATCTAGAACTTACTGAAAAATAATTTGAAATGAAAAGAGCTGAGAAGAAATGTCAGGATGGAAGAAAGGATGATGAGAATGAAATGTTTAGAATTTGAGGTATTCAATATTGTAATGGATAACTTTGAATTAATGGAAACACTACATGCCAAAATTTATTTTTTATAAACCATCATAGGTAGAACATTTTATGGCAGCCTTAATACTTATTTGTGATTGGCTAATAGTATTTCTCTTTGAATTGGATGACATTGCAGTAGTGCAATTGACAGCTACGGAAAATCTCGAGCGATTGCGTTGGATATTTCGAAGGCATTTGACAGAGTTTGCCATGACGCATTGCTCAACAAACTGCCGTCCTTCAGTTTGCTAGCGTATCTCTGCAGCTGGCTTGCCAGTTCCCTTAAGAACCGATCTCTGCAAGTTCCAGTTGATGGACACATCTCCGACAGATTCATCATTAATGCGGGAGTGCCTCAGGGCGCAATATTTTCACCAACTCTTTCCTCCTCCATATTAATGACCTGCTGACCGAAACTAATAATCCTGTTTACAGTTTTGTAGATGACACTACCCTTGTTTTCCAATTTAGATCAGAAAAACCTGACAGACGTGTAGCCGAGATATCCATATTTTACAGATATTTTCACGGCAGATGGTCCCAGGATATGGCCTGCATCATCCCGTCCCCAACAACGCCTGTCAGACAGGCGCGACAGACGTCAAGGGCGCACCCGTTCGTTGTACAACTGGAAACACCGAGAACGTCGGTTACAAGGACTCCTTTATCTGGCGCACTGTATTGCTATGAAACTCACACCCAGGTCATCTGCAACCTACAACTATTCAAGAACCGTGTCAATCAACATCTTCGCACACACCGCTCGTCGAGTGCCATAGGATCTCCCTTTGGTGTGTGTGCCATAAAAAAATATATATTTTAATTTGAGTTAATTAAATATGCCATAGGGTGTAAGGGGTCATACATCATAACATCAAATAAGGCACTCAACTGCCAACCTCACCTGCACGTCGGTACACCCTGCTAGATAACTAACGAGGCTCTGGCGACCGGCGGTATAACCATAATAGCATCACCTGAATCAGGAGTAAATCCCTGATGAAAAACTCATATTAGGGGAAGCCAATGGTAAGCCACCCCACACACAAGAAATCATTTTTATAACCAAGAACGTTTTTGTGAAATGAATGTCAAACGTAACAAGTGCCTCGGATGATGGTATGTTACTTTACCCGGCCGACAACCGGCGTCCAGGGCGGAGGGTGAAAAGTGTGCGACTGGCCATGAGCTTGTAGACCACCAGGCATCTCATGGAAACTATGCTACTGGAGGGGCTAAATATATACAGTTGCGAAAAAGACACCGAATTGCTACTTGGAATGTTAAAGGTACGAGACAAACAGGAAAGCTCTTCATCGTCGAAAATGAACTGCGTCGATGTAATATTGATATATGTGGATTAACTGAAACTCATTGGCATGGAAAAGGTCATTACAAATCAACAAACTATTCAGTTTACTTTTCAGGTCATGAAAATAAAAGCTCTGAAGGAATTGCCTTTGTCGTTTCGAATAAGCTAAGTCCAGCAGTAATGGGATATGTGGCCATAAACGAGAGAAATATTAGCATCAAAATAAATAGCACTCCCTGTCGATTAAACATCCTTCTAGTTTATGCGCCTACGACTGCAGCTACTGATGAGAAAATCGACAATTTTTATTGTACCCTGGAAACGCATGTGAAAAGGGTGCCAGGCAAAGAGCTTAGTATTATAATAGGCGACTTCAACGCAAAGGTTGGAGATATCACAAATGATTTACACCTTCCTTCAGTGGTTGGCCTTCACGGGTTGGGTATGCGCAATAAACGAAGTGAAAGGCTGATACAATTTTGCATTGAAAACAACTTCAGCATATGCAACACAAACTATGAACAGCACAAATGCAGACTCTATACGAGACGCTCACCGGATGGAAAAACTAAGAATCAAATTGATTACATATTGATTAATACGCGGTGGAGGTCCTCTGTCCTGAATACAAAAACTCTACCCTCTGCTGACTGCGGAAGTGATCACCAGCTCCTTGTATCTGAATGTAAGTTTAAATTCAAGGTCTGTAAACATGCAAAACCCAATATAGAACTAACACGTAACCTTCTCCAGGATGATACCATAGGTCAAACTTTATGGACAAGACTGCAGCAGGAAACTCAACAAAATGAAACCGTTGAGACATTTTGGACTAAGCTTAAAACCGCTGTCTCCGATACTGTACGTGAACTGACACCAAGATTCACTACTCGTAAAAAACGCTGTCTCGCTAGGAGAGAAATGAAAAAGGATGGCCTAAATAGCATTGAGGAACAAGCAATATATAACAAACTCTGTGGACTTACACAGAGAGGATGTCGCAAAGACAAAGATGTATATTATAACAACATCTGTTAGGAAATAGAAACGCACTCGAATGAGAAGAGATCTCTTTTATAAAATTAAAACAATAACCCGAAGCTTCAAACCAAAATCTTATGCTACAACAGATAAGAATGGCGTACTGAAGACGGAATTATATCAAGTCCTTGAAATATGGAGAGAGTATTATCAGAGCCTATATGATGACGACACTGCTTCTACGACTATCACGAGCAGTACACTGGAACCAGCCATATTGTTGTGCGAGGTTAAAGAAGCTGTGCGTAACCTTAGTAATAACAAAGCAGTCGGTTTTGACGGCATTGCTGCTGAAATATGGAAACATCTGGACGAACACTGCCTACCAACGTTACAAAATTTCTGTCAAATGATATGGGAAACAGGTCAATAGCCCTGTGACTGGTCCACTTCTGTGATTATACCTCTTCACAAAGAAGGCAACAAACATAATTGCGAAATTATTGACTCATCGCTCTAATCTCCCATGCCAGTAAAATCAAGCTCCATATTATCCATTCAAGATTGCAACGTTTTACAACATTTCAAATTAGCCCGGAGCAGGCGGGTTTTGTGAAGGGCAGGGGTACAAGGGAGCAGATTCTTAATGTACGTATTTTGATCGAAAAAGTTAGAGAACACTATACCCCCTTTACCTCTGCTTTGTAGACTTTACAAAAGCATTCGATAATGTCATGTGGACAAGGATGTGGGATATTCTTTTGGACATGGGTGTGTCATCTCATCTCGTAATGCCCATTCAGAATTTATATGCAAACAGTAAGGCAGTCATAAAGATAGACAACTCTCTCTCTCTGGGGAAGCCTTGGTTAAAAAATGAGTTAGACAGGGCTGTGTATTATCTCCGTTGCTGTTTAACCTGTATTCGGAACACTTAATGAGAATAGTGCTGGAAAGCTGGGACGGCGCTTTTGTTGTGGGCGGTCAAAAAATTTCAAATTTAAGATATGCAGATGACACCCTTTTGGTTGCCAGTAATGAAAATGAACTGACGATGATCCTCGAAAGACTCAAATCTATGAGCTTAAGATATGGGTTGCAAATAAACTACAAGATCATGATTATCAACCGAGAACAAGAAGGTGCTCCACAACCACACAAGGTGGCAAATTGCGATGTCGTCGGAAAGATCGTGTATCTAGGGTCAATAACAACATCAAATGGGATTGTGAACCTGAAATTCGTAGACTCATTCAACTGGGTAAAACAGCTATGAGCCAACTCACCAGAGTATGGAAAGATCGCAACATCTCGATCCAAACAAAAAAAGCTCTAGTAAAATCACTGGTATTCTCAGTTTTTTGGTATGCTTCGGAAACGTGGGTGATCAGGGCCGCTGATCGACGGAGAATCGATGCGTTCGAAATGTGGTGTTGGCGCAAAATTTTAAGAATCCCATGGACTGCTCGAAGAACAAACGCATCCATATTAAAAACAAGTCGGAATAGAGCACCGTTTGTCGAGCCAAACTTCAGCGCGGGCTCTAAGGTTCTTCGGTCACATAATTCGACACAATAATGTGGAGCGCCTCATTGCACAGGGA
The DNA here is from genome assembly GCA_016904865.1 of Pissodes strobi. NCBI lineage: Eukaryota > Metazoa > Arthropoda > Insecta > Coleoptera > Curculionidae > Pissodes > Pissodes strobi. The sequence continues at coordinate 148,138 of MU184838.1, read as the reverse complement.
ATGCCATTTGGTAAAAGACGACGAGGCCTATCACCAACGAGATGGACAGACATCGTTCGCAATTTAACTGGCCTAAATTTAGAGACAGCAACAAGAGAGGCTAACAGCAGGCAACGATGGCAACAAATCATTAGTCACGTCCTGGACAGACTGTATAATGACAGAAATTCACAACAACCACCACACATCATGTATGATGTTTTGGACTAAGAAGAGAATTAAATATAGACGTTATTACAACTTGACTCGAATGCGGACTTCCAGGCTTCTAAGGGACAAAGCCTTTTTGGTACTGAAGTAACTAACTCCCTTATGGGGCTAAATTCCCAACGAATGGTTTTTCATATGATAGCAAAATTGTCCCAAACACACCCAATAATTATTTTCAAGCACAGCCGCATCTTCAAAATTAATTTTTGTTGTGAGTATATACATGACCTGAATTTCCAATTTTCATACATGGCTAGGGAAGGCGAAAACATCAGAAATACTGCCAAACCTACATGAAGTGGTCCCATTTTGGAAGACGTTTGTTATTCCTCTTTTGAAATAAATATAAACTTTAATTAAAGCAAATAAATTATTACAGTGCTAACAAAATAACTAGAATATGGCTATCCATATTCCTATATAAAACTTGAAACTTGTAAATAATCCTTACAAATCTAGGTTTGGTGTTTAAGTAGATGAAGCTATTGGTAACGTCTTGTTAACCTGGTAACCTTCTATTAAAGAAGATCCAAGGTTCACCTAATCCACGACTTGCATAATGCGCAGAATTAACCCTGTGATATATGAACATCCTGAAAGATAAACGTGATATTTTGCAGTTTTCTAGTCATAGTTGAATTTATTGGAGAAATATGAGTTTCATTCAAAGAAACTTCCAGTCCAGGTAGTATTTCTGAAGATGTTGGCGAGTTTACTATGTCAAATTAGATGCCAGAAGAATTCAAGCAAATGGACATCTCATAGGCTCAGTTTATGAACAGAAGCAAAAGCAAAGAATAAAAAAAAAATAAGGTACCCTGTACGAAAAATGGCGATAAGTCCACAGGCTATTTTTCTCGAAGTTGGACTCTTCCCTGGTAGCGATGCGTAAACTAGTACTAAGACAGTGCTTAGCAAAATAACATTTTAGTAAGTAATACTTATTTATATTTCTGCCATCATATGCGAAAAGACAAGTTAAACTACTCCCCTTAACATTCTCGTATTGTTTCTACATGTTTCAACAGCTGTTCCATCCTGACATAATAAATCATTTTTTATTTGCAATTAAATCTTCAAGTGTATGTTTGTCTCTACACAGAACGCGACGGCGGCAAATGAACCATTTGTATAAAATGACAAATTGTAGCGAACTGCTTCATTTTTGTAAACGTCAACCGTTATTAATATCCTGATTTATTGTTCTGGCTTGATTCGTTTTAAACGTATATTTCTGCGATTGTACGTTTTTCTTTCTGACTACAAGTTTGAAGAACTATTGCCTAATTTCTTGTCGACAAAGTACGACACATTGATAAACGTGCACAAATCTGGATATGTAACAGATGATTCAGAAAACGTCGTTATGTGAAGTGAATATCATTCATACAAATTGAAATAGGTACTGATTTTACGTAATTATTGAAATATTATTATTATAGTGCCATGTCCTTGTTGATGTGATGCTTGGATGATGGATGCCAGATATACAGAAGGGTATGACCCCGAGCCTTAAGCATAACAAATGACTGAGTTCACTGACCTATACGTCTAGAAAGGTTTAAGTCATGAGGGGATACCCGCAGAGAAGTGGAGCTTAGTGATAAGGGAACCTTTAGGGCGGGTAAACGAAGCCTATGTCTTTACTGCTAAAACATAATGGAACTACATACTAATCCTTAAAATCTGCTACGGTAGCCTTTACAAACATAAGGTACCTTCATATCTTAGAGAAACTTGCAGTGTGAAGGGAGCGTTATGGAATGGCGAGGTAGGTCTTGCATCTGATAGTGTCACATGGGACATCATCAACATTGGCTGGGATTTCCAGAACTGAATTACTCGAATGCTTAAATAGGAGCTACAGGTAGTAGATATGAAAACCTGAATTTAACCAAGCAATACCTCAAAGCCTTAGTAGGTTTAAAAGTTAAGGTACTACACATGATGCGGACTAATATGCATGGAGGATGAAGAAATAGCAGAACATATTGTGGCTGCCCTGCAGATGCACTCAATATTTGGTATGGATTTACTTCTGTCAGTTGACATGAAAATAACCTCTCCTAAAACATAATCAACTTCATCACGAGACTGAATATGTTGACGAAAGATCTGGTCCAAGTAAGAACCACAATAGACCATAAGTCGTGGTGAGCTCTGTAACCTAGCCTAACTTACTCTAGATAATATATTTCGAGAATGCAGAAAAAAATGGCATGAAAGTTTGGTAACTCTCTCTATTGGTATGGGAGGTGTTGTATTAGAAGGAAAATAGCTGAACATCACTACCAAAATATTAGTGTCAGGGATCAAATTGTTATCTGCGTGGTCATCGTTAAGTTGCAAAACAATGTAGAGAGGTTCGTCGCTTAGCAATCAATGAAACAATAGGCACAACACCAATTAGGTCCATTTCTAATATACTTCAGCAAACTGAGACTATGTGGATAAATTATACATTTAAACTTCAATTATCTCTTGATACGGGCCAAAATTGTTCAAATAACTTTGGTCGCATCGAATTCAAACATCGATCAGATTTCCCATCTCTATTTTTGATCGTTATACCGGACCTGACTAAACAAGTGGCAGAAGGTATTCACGCTGTTGTCAACCTTCAAATGGTGCAGGTGACGTTTGTATTCTGGGAAGAATTAGGCGAGATCTCAACAGCCTATATCCAATTATTACAGGAGCTCAAATCAAAACGAGCGTACTATGCAATTCAAGCTCAATGAAGTTTTGAGTTTATAGAACCCTCTAGAGACTAGAGAGGTGAGTAGTTTTGGTATGTTTTCTTGTTATTTGGAGGTTTTTGTTATAACTTCTGAGGGATTAGTATGTTTTGTACAATAAAGTTTTTGTACCTTTGTGGAGTTCTTATGGAGTACTCAGAAAAATTTTAGGAGTGCTTTCTTTTAAAGTTATTATAAGGGTTTTAAGAGTTCTTAGGACTAGAATCCTGATACCTTCAAATTGAGACAGGTTATAAATTGCCAGCTTCGAAGTCATATATAGTCAGCACGAAAACCAGAAATTGGATCTTGAAAGTTGGTAAGTGGTTCGATACTAAGTTGGGGCAACCTGACGGATCCAAGGCCAAGATCTGATGTAACACCTGTCTAGACCTTGAAATTTCACAGTGACCTAGAACACATAAAAAGGCTTTTTGGAACATTAGCTGACTAAAATAATGTTTTCTAATAAGCTAGGTTCAGATATGGACTAAACTATTTTCATAACATCTAACAACTTGTATTATTATGACATGATTTAATTGAAACCCTGGTTTCCTCATGATCATGCAAAATATTGTGGATGTAGTTACCACATGTCCGACTAAATTTGACGGAGATGCTTCTATGTCTGTGAAACAATGCATAACTGCCCAAAAATATTGATAGATGCTACTAGAACGCAAACCTAGAACTATACTCTGGCAGCACATAAGAAGCGTTGTTCCCGCTATTACTTAAGTATAGTTTCCTACTATGGCGCCAGATGAGAAATTGTTGCGACGCCATCAAAACGCTAGGTAAGGTAGAATGGTTAGTGATTAGCTTGCATACGCACAATTTTTTTTTATGGCAGTGGCACACGCACTAAAGGGAGATCCTGTGGCGGTCGACGGGTGGTGTGTGTGCGAAGATGTTGATTGCCACGGTTCTTGAATAGTTGTAGGTTGTAATTAGGGGGAAACAGATGTCCTGGGAGTGAGTTCCACAGTGATGCAGTGCGCCAGACAAAGGAGTTCTTGTAAAGCGATATTCTAAGCGTTTCCATTTGTACGACGAACTGGTGCGCTCTGGCCGCCTGTCGTGACTGTCTGACAGGCGTTGACAGAGGCGGGATGAAGTGGGCCAAATCCTGGGAATATCTGCCGTGAAAGTATCTGTAAAACAGGGACATCTCAACGACATGTCTGCTGTGTTCCAGGCTATCCAGATTCCGGGTCAACTCCGGGTCGCCGACCAGACGCACATATCTCTTCTGAATGGAATCCAGCAGCTTTAGGGTGTGCTTTGGTGAGGCACCCCAGATGTGTGAGCAATATTCTAAGCACAGTCTCATTTGAGCAGGAGCAGGAGCAGGTGATCAGCCAAACACCAAGGCAAGACATGCTCTTGGTCTTAGGGGACTACAACGCTAAAATAGGGAAAGAACCCACAGCGCGACCTGTCGTAGGGCAACACAGCCTACACGACCTCTCAAACGATAACGGAAGCAGGGTAATAGACATGGCCACGGCAAACGGTCTACGCGTAAAATCTACTATGTTCCCACACAAAGAAATTCATAAACAAACGTGGATATCCAATGATGGCCGTACTAGAAACGAAATAGACCACATTCTAGTAGACTCTAGACACAGCAGCAGTGTGATAGACGTCAGAAGCAAGAGAGGAGCAGAGGCTGACTCGGATCATATACTAGTCAGCACTAAAGTTAGATTCCGAATATCATCGTCAATGCAGAAGAACAAAAGAACTAATAAGGAACACTATGTGAACATCGATAAACTAAAACACCCAGGTGTGGAAAAGACATATGAGGAGAGGATCGACGAGAAGATCGCAGGTAACCTTACAATAGAAGCTGATACAGAGAATGTGGAAACGCTGTGGAGACTACTTAAGAAAAGCATGAGGAAATACTTGGACCTAAACCTAAACAAAAACGCAAACCCTGGTTTGATGACGAATGTCAGAACCTACAATGCCTCAAAGCCGCAGCGAGACTAGAAATGCTCCAAAACACCACGGAATAGGTGACTGCCAGATACAGAGCACTAAGGAACCGACTTCGAAAAACAATAAAGAAAAAAAACAGCAGCACAGGGAAAAAATCCTAGAACTACAAGCGGACCACCAACAGGGGGACATGAGAACATTCTATAAGGGAATTGTATCACAGAAGAATAGATACCAGCCACGATCCACGATGATGGTGAATAGGGAAGACGGCACAGTAACTACATCAAAAATTGAAGTCCTTGATACATGGAAGAACTACTTCGCAGAACTTCTGAACCGACCAAGCCAACAAGAACAGCGGGATAATTATATCCATACAGCTGAAGCTAACCTGGTCCCTCCACTACTTGAAGAGACTAGACAAGCTATAAAAACGCCCAGGAACAACAGAGCCCCCTGGTCGTGATAACTCGCAATACACAAAAAAGGGGACAAATTGACATGCAAAAACTATCGTGGCATTACTCTTCTTAACAACGCCTATAAAATACTATCAAACATCCTGTTAGATCGTATTACCCCCTACGCGATTGTTGGAGAAGACCAATGTGGTTTTCGAGGCGGAAGGTCGACAACGGATCAGTTATTCACTATCAGGCAAATACTAGAGAAATGTTGGGAATTTAACAAGGATCTTCACAACCTGTTTATAGATATCGAACAGGCCTACGATAGTATAATCAGGGTATGCCTCTGGGATGCTATGGAAGAACTGGGAATACCCAAAAAGCTAGTGCGGCTGGTCAGAGTGTGTCTGGAAGGGTCGAAAACTTGCGTCAGAGTAGACGGTGACTATAGTGAAGTTTTTGCAATCAAGAGGGACCTAAAACAAAGAGATGCCATATCCCCGCTGCTGTTTAACATCGCGCTGGAGAAAGCCGCTAGGACAGTGCCAACCCCCGTTCAAGTTTTCGGACCAAATGGACCAAGTCTACTTTTGGCATATGCAGATGAGCGAGAGAGAGAGAGAGAGAGAGAGAGAGAGAGAGAGAGACTCATTTGCGCTTTGTAGAGCAAAAGCAACTGCTGCGGTGTATACAGTTTTTTGTTGCGAAATAGCGCACCAAGCTTCTGGGAGATTGATGTTGCGATGTTTGCAACGTGGCCATGCCAGGACATATTGTTGTTGACCGAGACACCCAGTAGTCCAATTGACGAGGATGAAGGAATGGTCGATTCTGCCATAATGATGTCAGGGCCGGCCGTATTGGCCCTCTTGGTAAACGTGGCTGCTTGGTTCTTTGCTGGTTTGAAGTGTACCAAATTATGTCGCCCCAAGTTTGAACTTTCTCCAGGTATTTATTAATTGCTGTAATTTGCTCCTGTCTGCGGAGATAAGTTTCAGTCGCTGTTAAAAGTTTTTTTGATCTAAATTGGGAGACAAGGGTACTGTCATCTGCAAAATAGTAATGGGGACTTAAATTGTAATCGTCCTGCAGCAAGAAATGGGAGTGAGGGTTCGCCATACATACAAGCTGAATCTATCTTTATTGACTAAAGCACCTTTGTGCACCAAGCACCTTGCTTGGTATCAAGGAAGAAAGGTTTGCTTATTTAACAAGTATTGGGGCAACGAAAACTACACCATTTGTAGTTCTATACGTACCGAATCCAGAGAAATGCATGGAGAGACTTGATACATACCTGCTACAAATATCTCTATGGATAATAGATGTTGCTCATTGGCAAACAATATTGCGCGTATAGTTATCTTGCTTTACTTCATTGTTAACTATCTAATGATGTAAATTATTGATGAAGTAGGCAACATACAAAAATATTGAAAAGGAAGAAGCAACTAGAAGGAGTTGATACTAGAACGCGAATAGTTAACTACGAACTATGAGTGCATACTAGAGTTGTAATACCCACGGCCATTACTATAATAATATGTAACTAGATTTAGTAACCAGAAGGCTATACATGTGAAACTGATGACAAACACTGATTTTATAGTTATCACAGATTTGCTTTAATCTATTATAAAATATATTTCGTGGAGAGAACGCTGTTGAATCTTTGGATGTAGAACTTGATAATATACTGATATTGATAGATATATATTGATTTTGATAAGAACTCAATATCTTAACATATTTGGCTATGAAAAACTTGTTTTATTTCAGCGGCATCTTTTCTTGTTGAACTATCTTTAGCGCTCATGAAGGTTTAAATGAAGGAGTTTCCTGCAAGGCATTGATAAATTATCAATACGAAGAAACATTCAGCATGTCTCATGTATTTTATTTACTCTCTTCAATCTTCAACTATCTTAGGCAATCAAGTAGTTGAACTGAAGGATACATGACTTGATTTTAAGAAGATCGGCTATACTGAGATATTAATACATAATCTCTGTGGCATAATAATACTTACAAGCACACTATATTAACGAAATATCCCGTAATTACTCTCCAGTTTTTAAAATGTGCATTAAAACTTAGTACGCTCCCTAATAACTCGTATGCAGTAACGCATTGCAATGCTGAATTTAGATCTAAATTATAAAATGATATTATCAACACCCCAGTGCAGAGCTGGAGGATCATTAGCGGGACACTCCGGCATAAAAAGAAGGATGATATCACGCTAACGACTAAATTATTGCGCGTATCTGCATGCGTTGGGGGTTGAAAATAATAAAAAAATGGAAAACTGGATTAAGGGAATCGTGCTTCACCGACATGCTTTGGGGCTTTCATGGACTATTAGATATTTAGAATGGAGTCGTATGGGGGAACACAGCGGGAGGTCGGAGATTATGATGTGGAAAATCAAGTTTGGCTGAGACGGAAAAGGTTCGATTGCGTTCACTTGATGACGAATTTTGCTTTTAAATATTTAATACAGGTGATAATAACAACTTTACCTAAAAAAACTATCGAACATATTCTTGAAGCTATATTTGTATTTGATAAGTGTGATTTATATACTATAAGCAGTTATTGCTTGGTAGCTATATTTGATGGGATATTGCTAGATAAATTCATTTCATATTATTAGCTCTCTTAGTATACAATACAGAGCCTTTTAAGTTAGAGGAACAGGTTTTTTCTGTAGACTCCTTGTTTTTATTACTAATTATTAAAAATATTGAATCTCGAGTTTCTTATTTTATTATTTACAAAGATGCAACTTCTCCAAGTAACTCATGTATCTCACGCGTCATTATATTGCGTGACAAAAAATATTCCCAAAACTTATATTAAGTTTGAATAGAACCACCCATCTCTTGACCGTGATGTCACGCCTTATCAGTGATGCTGGCTTTTCAAAGAATAAGAGAAAAAAGTATGAAAAATCGTCGAATTCAAAAATTGACAACGATGGAGTAAAATATTTGCCCTTAGTTTCTACACGAGAACCCACAATTACGGCACTTTATACCAACTAAATCGGACTCAAATCTCAGTGGAAGGTTATTAAATCCATATGGTGAGAACCGAATTTTTTATACCCTGTATCATAATATTTATTTTACCAGGAGTGCAGTCATTTTTGAGATGATTCTACATAAAAGAAACTAACCAAATCAAGCTTTTATTTTAAAACAACTATCTGGATTAATTTCTCTCAAAATGGTTGGCTCTACAGTGTTGCACTAAAAGGACATTTTTTTGTGAGTGGCAAAAAAGTGAGATGCCCACCATTTCTATGCGACCCACTTTTAAAGTATGACCGGGAATACTAACTTTTTGTCATAATATCATATCACCGCAAAAGCTTACTGCTAATGGAAAATCTCTTCTGCAACCTGTAATATATAAAATGTTTATATGAAATCTTTCATGTAGAATACGTCCTAAAATATAATGACTGTATAACTAAAATGCCCTGTATATCTTGACTCCTGAGTAATTTTTTACTTATCAGGATTTTTCATTTATTACTATTGTGTGCTGTCACAATTAAAAACTGCATTTGAGGAGGTTGGCCTAACAATGAACTTGCGAACAACCAAAGTTATTACCCCAGAGAACGCAGCGTTACAGATCGAGAGACGCACAGTTGAAAATGTGGATGATTACGTGTATCTAGGCTACAAAATAAAACTCGGCAATGAAAATCAAATAGCTGAGGTAACTCAAGGGATAGGACTGACCTGGGCAACAGTGGGAAGAGTGGGATACATCTTGAAAAGTTCGGACATCCCGATAAACCTTAAAAAGAAAGTATTAAATACCTGTATATGCCCAGTAATGACCTACGGCTTGGAAACAATGACACCAACCTTGAAATCTGCCAATAGACTCAGAACAACCCAAAGAGCAATTGAACGTCTTATGTTGGGAGTAAATCTTAGAAACCATATAAAGATCAAAAGTGGACGATGTCATAACAAGAATTGCAGTCTCAAAATGGAACTGGATGGGCCATGTCGCTAGGCAGGATGAAGACAAGTGGACCAGCAGTGGAGACGAATATTGCACAAAAGAAGCAGAGGGATGACATAAAGACGAGAATTGGGAGAAACTGGTACTAGACAGCACAAAACCGAACTGAATGGAAAAAGCAAGGGGAGGCCTATGTCCAGGAGTGGGCGATGAAGGGCTGTTGAAGAAGAGTATTGTGTAACGACCGAAAATGGCAACAAACTTGATTGCTAATTAACGCTAAACTTACCCCTACTCCTTGGCTATTTTCCCATTAATTACGATGAAATCAGCAATGTTCGTTCTAGCCTTATCTGGCGGCCCTGCCATATGGTTTGGGCGATTTTCATCTACTTTAGTGCCATCCAAAAATGGAAACACCTGCCTACCTTAAACAACAGTAAAAAATTAGTATTCAATAAGTTTTAGGAGCTTTACTTCATTTTGTAACTGGCTTAAGGTTTTACTGAAATAGCACTCATGATTCTTTACTTTTATAGAGTATGTATTTTGTATGAGTGTGGTAAGCTTTAATTCCAGAACATTACATAACCTTTCCTTGGACCTGCGTTTGCCTTTTCAGTTTGCATCAGGTCTTAGAAGATGTTTGCCCTAATTAATTGGCTTGGTTTTTCAACTTTCCTAGAAAAGGACGGGGTTATTTAAAATTCTTTAAAGTGTAAATAGGGGTGCGAATAACCTAAAAATAAACTTACAATATGTCATTTCGAGACAGTATCTTACCTTATCTTACGATCACTACCTATGGTAGAAGTTATTTCCGCAGATATATAATCATGAATGCTGCCTTATTTCGTTTTTGATTAATTTTCTTTAATGTGACATTAATTTTTCGTAAATTAATATTTTTTCTTTTCATTTTAGGAATTAAATTGTGAAGTACTTCGCGACCATGCGTGAATGTGTTACTCTGATCAGCTACGTATCGATATAATTTTATAAAAATTTGTTCTTGAGACCGCTTTCCGTATATTAATATTGAAGATTACAGTAGGGTTGAATGTCATGCCTGTCAGCCTGTCCGTGTTGCAAAACAGTGTAGTTAGATAGAGAAAAGTTAGAAACATGAAACAGTTCGGTTCTCGACTGACGTCATTGCTCGTAGGAATCGGCTGTTGATAGTTTGTGCAAAGTTTCTTTAGTGTTTTTGTTGGATATGCCAATTGCGAGTTGCGCAGAGCTTTGGCATTTGTAACATGAAGCATGTGTTGGGATAATTATTCGGTGGAGGTTGCGCGTAACCTTCTTTTCATCACCTCCACGGACGAAAATAAAATGAGTAATTTTACTCACTTTTCGGTCATTGTGGTGGTGGTGTGAGTGCCCTCGCGGTAAGTTTGTTTTGAAACACCTTATGGGATCTTCTGTCCAACCTATTTTTGAGTCTTAGGCCGTATCTTTGCGTTACCTTTAATGTATTATTGCTTTGGTGCCTAAACTCGGTTCCATTACAGGGACTTTTCACTATTCCATAGCAGGTGAGTTGCCTTTGTTTTTTTAGTAATGTGGCCATCTCGTGATTTTTGTTTCCATGCGTACGATTCCTTCCTAATTTTATTTGTAGAGGTTCTATCTCGTTCACCTTTTGCGGTAGCAAATTATAAAAAAAAATTTGGAATGATACCATGCCATTTGTGCTGAATGTACAGTCGTCAGAAAAAATAATATTCTCATATATCTAAACAAAAGTCTAAACTTTTCTCATCAAGGGTTCCACGGCAATTAATTTTAAATGATTTTATTTTAATTTTAATTCACTTGAGGTCAAATCATTATTTTCCCAACCTTTCTTTTCTGTAACAAATTGTTTTATTTTAATATACTGTCAAAGAGGATTTGGGCGCTAACCACCACGTGTGGCAGAGATTATGGCTTGTGGTGATCCTCTTTGCTCTTGCAGGGTACGTAGTGCAGATGATGATGATGACAGAGGACAAAAACTCGCTTCGTACTAAAGATATGTGTATTACTGCCCAGGTTTAGTATACATAAAAGAAAGGTCATGGCTATGTCCATGCAATCCATTGCCTTGTATGCAGCTCCAGTATGGCACGAATCATTAAAAATTAATAGAAACCAAAATAAGCTTTTATCTTGCCAAAGAAAATTTGCTCTGAGGTGTATAAGCTCATACCATACGGTGAGCGTGGACGCAGCCTTAGTGATTGCTGGCCTAGTACCAATTACTCTTCTAGCAGATGAACGAGCTAATATATACAAGAGAAACAGGGCACAAAACCTATCAGAGCAAGCAAAATCAAAAATAGCTTTAGAAGAAAGAGAAAAAACATCGGAAAAATGGCAGATAAACTGGTCAGCAGCAGCGGGACAACCAAACGAAAAAGCTAAATGGACAAGACAATTCATACCGGATATACGGGTGTGGGTAAGCAGGAGATACGGACAGGTAGTTTACAGTACGACACCATTTCTAACAGGACATGGCTGCTTTGGGAGCTATCTATACAAATGCAAAAATAGACAATCACCTGCTTGTATGTACGGAGATGCAGAAGTAGATGACGTCGAGCACATGCTGTTTCACTGTGAGAGATTTTCAAGAATAAGAACAAACACCGAAATCGAGACAAACACAAACCTAAGAAAAGATAACCTAATAGAGACGATGCTACAGAATAAACAAAATTGGAATTACATAACAAAAATGATGGGGAAGATGGTGGAGATAAAAGTGAGGGAAGAAAGAGAAGAACAAGAGTAAACAGAGATAGAGACAACCACAGATCAAGATCAGATCAACAGCACTCTCACTCTGAGGACTATTTCCCAGGAAACAGTGCCGGAGTGAGAGGTGCAGGAGGTTTAGTGGGTAGTGGAGATCTTAAACCAGCCGAGACTCTGAGTCCCACAGTACTTGGCGACAAGTCTACGTAAACGTACTTTACACCTCCACACATAAAAAAAAAGTTAGTATACATGAAGGTTTGTACTTAGGTTGCTAACTATGTTTAAATATATTTTACCAGAGGAGCGTGGAACGCATGACTATTCGTTGAAGACTTAACAGACGCGACCCGTTCGGTTTCATGAGACAAAATAAGGCTTCCTTGAAATACTTTTAAATTATGTTGAGGCTGGGAGAGTTGCTTAGGTTACTTTATAGAGCTGACTTTAATTAACTTATTTTTTATTATTCTTTCAACTGACGTGTTCTAAGAGAAGTTTATTTGTGCATTCTCCGTAAAGGAACAAAATGCGAAAGAGAGTTTAACCTCCCAGAGTCTTTCCCGTTAAGGTACTAAATAACTCAGGTTGAACACCCAAGAGCCTTTCCCGTAAAGGTACAAAATAGCTCTAGAAGAACAGCGGGGGTGAACTTGTTGCCAGAACGCTCCCTAGAGATCCACCAACTGAACCAAGTTGTCGTTTACTCGGTCCGCTCGATCTTTTATACTAAAATGTGTTGAAACTTTACTGATTGTTTTCAAAACATGTTTAGATAATACTCATAATAATTATCTTTCAAGATCAAGTATTAAGTTCAAACCTTAGACTGGGTGTTCTTTTTTAGTAAATACGATTTCTAGTTTAGACATGCCCCCCTCCGTCTTGCATTGGTCCCCAATGCAAAACACCTTTTACGGTTAAAAAGTTCAAAAAGAAAAGAATCTCCCTAATAAATAAATATTTGTTTGCGACTGTCCAAAAAAGTCTGTTATCGTAGAGACGATCAAAACTTATTTTTGATGAGTATGTCTAAAAGAGTGGAACCCGCTTAAATATTAACGAGTGGTCCTCAATATTCGAATAGTCATATCGTTCCCCACAAAATTAAATCTAAGTTATGTTTGAGCACTTTTCACTTTTGGTTCTGGCTTATAGCTTAGTTCGGTCCTGGATTCCAGCCAATGGTTATCCATGGATGAAGGTCCGTACTAAATTCCAGATCCTTGTCGTGGATCCCCATTTGGCTGCCGTCCGTATCTGACCGAACTGTGGGTCGACATTGAATAGCGCTCGAAATACAGCAAAAAATATAAACAGAACATTAGTAAACAATATTGACACGTACCTCTTAT
>MU184838.1:123113-134337 GCA_016904865.1 Pissodes strobi | reverse complement strand
TGTTCTTTAAGTAATGAGGCATACTAGAAATATCTTTTTATCTTGTCATTCAATATCATTAGTTCAGCAATTATTATTAAAGATTATAATTAACATTGAAAGTATTATCTTATACTTTAGTACTATATTCGTATGTTTATATTATTTTAATCCGCAAGAAGTATTGGCAATTATGTTTTAACAGAAAATATTTGGACGATTATGTGTTGCTCTATCTAACTTATGTACTATTAGATTAACACACGTACATGTGTTCTCCATATCCTTTTTTTTTTATTTGTCCTAAATTATTATCCTCAATAATAAGATTTGAATCATACTGTATGTATAATTGGATAAAAAATATCACAACTTATGCTAAAATGTATGTACTACGTTGTTATGCTTATTAAATTGTGTCATTAGCATTTTCTATACCATCTGTTGTATTTGTGACGTCGCCATCGATGGGTATTGAGTTTGTTGTTGGGTAGCCTTGTACTTGAGACAAATTATGGAAGTTGCAGGTACTTGTGCTTGTATTCCATTGCCGGTTTGCTGCTGTTGAAAATAAAAATATTTTATTAGCGAATGCTGACGCTTGATTTATTTGAATGTTTGGCCTTGTCTCGATAAACTAAAAGGATTGTTTATAATTATATTTATTATAACATCGACTGCGTGACCCCGTAACCGTTGACCAGTTTGTTTAATAATATTAATTACAGTGGATATTTAATACATGTATGGATTATTTACACCTTTTTACTGCAATTATATTACCTGATATTGATTTGAATTGAATATTAGTATTTTAAATTATTATCCTTCCTAGATATGCGCACTCTCTAAGAAGGCTAATGTTTTTATTTTCGGTGCAGATTACATCACAAAAGTGACAAGTTTTTCGCTAATTTCTAATCTAGCTCTACGAATTTTGTCTACATATTTTAACTTATTTCAATGTATTCTCTATGTTTTGCCGACACTTTTGTGATGTATTATCTTTAATATTACCTCCTATCTTAACTTTTAACTTATTTTCCTGTATTTCTATTACTACTATAGTTTACTATCTTCTCATATACCGTCTACTTTTCCTTATAACTTTATATATGCGGATCTATAGCTTCTAATTTCATCTCCTAGGTCCTCATTTTGCCCAAGTGTCCGATTTATGATCTTCCCAATTAGGTACTTATCTGCGACAGTTGGCTGCAACATTTCCTATACGACCTGTATATTATTTCGCTTTCTAGCTGTTCCTTTATTTTAGTTCAATATTATAACTCTTTTTCTCTCAATATTATCTCTTTTATTCTCCCATTTCTCTTTTAATTAAATGCGTGTGTGTTTTTATCTAACTTTTCCAGTAAGGTACTATCGTTAAACACTTGCATTTACAATTATAACTTTTTCCCCTAGTTATACATCTCAATTTCTCAATTTCTTTCTTTAATGCCTACGTGTTTTTTCAATGGTTTTCCCAATAAGGTACTGTCGTTAACACTTGCATTTTAATTATAACTTTCTTCTTAAGTTACTCGAATCTCCATTAAAAAAAATGTAACGGCCATGTTTCTTTTTCCCTCTACGATTTTTCCAATTAGGTACTTATCGTGAACATTTGCGTTCTTCATCATCTTCTGTACTATCGTCCTCTACGCCACCTTCTTAGTTTCTTCGTTTCTGTGTGCATTTGCTTAGTTTTTGGTTACTTCTTAATTACTTAGTTACGTGTTCCTTCTTAGTTATATTTTTTGTCTTTTTTGGTTTACTTTTTCCCTTGGTCCAGTTTGAAGTACTCCCTTAGTGTATTGTTTCTTTATAGTTTCTGGTTCCTTCTTATATTTAAATTCCTTTCTTCTAGTTTCTGTTACCGTATGTACCTTAGAGAATAGTTTTATATGACTTTCCCTATGTTTGGCGATATCTCTATTATGCTTTATATATACTTTCTATGAAACTCCATTTTCATTTCTTAGTTCCTCGTATATTTTGCTTTCCAACTATCTGGCTTGTGATTTTCCCCTGTTTGGTACTTATTCTGAGATAGTTGAGTTCAGCAATTCTTTATGTCTCTTCTATATATTTATTTCTTAGTACATCCTTTATGTACACGTAACCCACTTCTTAAAAACCTCTTTTTTTTCTATTTGCTTGTTCCTCCGCCTAAGTGTTATTTTACCTATTATCTAAGGTATTTGTCAATGATACTTATGTTTTAAACTTGTAATTTCCCGCAACTTTTTTCCCCAAAAAATGCTAGTAATTTTTTCTCTATGTCGTCGTTCTTCCTAATGACACTTCTCTTATATTTTTGTTGTATATTCTCTGTCTTATATTTTGCCATTGCCTCTTTTGTCTCTCGCATGATTAGCTGAAAATTTACTTCTTCATTATGGTCGTCTTTGTTTTCTTGTTTTTTGATGCGAACTGGTGATGCCTTGGTCCCTGGATCAATCGTATGAGTGTCCTTTAGCTTAATTTATTTTATTGATTTTTCTTATGCCTATTTTGCCAAGGGATAGAGATTTTTTCATAAAACTCCGAGAGCAGTCAAGTTGTTCCTCGAAGGAACGAAATTCCGCCCGCAGAAAAGATTCACTCCCTCTGGAAGATGTTTGATGCACAACTCGAAGTCACTAATCTCTGTAATACTCAGTAATGTTGATCGATGTTATCTCAAATCTGAAGAGAAGCTGGTACACGAATTTAACCTTGTGGATCTTTATGGCTATAGATTGTGTTTGGAGATTTATTTAATTCTGATGAAAGAAAAAATACTTTTTGACTGACCCTGTGTATCAAGGTGCACAGCAATCGAAACGGCACTTGTCAAAATGGCTTGAAGACAAAAATGACGATACACTTGTTATGTCTACGGGGGTCAGAATGGCGTTACTTGTTGAAAGGTCGAAAAGGTACTTCCACCATGTGACTTCACTGCTTATAAATAACTGAAACGCCTCTGGGGTTAGGGATTTGAACGGCTGCCTCCAATAAATGGCACTGCGGATATGAACGGCACCTCCAAAGGTTATCTCCTCGGCGAATCCATGGTCCTAGGTCCAATGTACGGGGATCAGAACGGCCCTCCACCACGTGTCAAAGAGGCGACCCCGTTCGGTTTCCTGGGACCGCTTTTTATTTGCGTATTGATCTGTTCCATTTATTATCTTTATTATTGGTTTATATTTATTTGGCTACAATAATTGAATCGATTTATTTTATCTTTACTTTGAATTGACTTAACTTCGGATTTTATTGTTTAAATTTATTTATTGAAACATTTCTGAGGTCTATCGTTGATTTTACTATTTGTATTTTTTGTTGCGATGGCTAAGTTCCATGTTACAACTTGGCGATTTTCTGACTGCAAATTGGTGGTGCCCTTATATAAATAAACCTCCCCAACTCTCCAGCAATTGAGCTGGAGAGTTGGGGAGAGAGGCCTAGTTTGCACGCTCCGACAAAAGCTCGTTCTGGCCTGGCGTCATTAATTGCAAATTTTCTGATTTCCCTTAAAATTTTTCTTTCAACTTTATTCTCCCTTAATTTCTTCTAATCTGAGGTAAAGGTAATTAAATAAAATTGATAGCCAATCACAAGCTTGACAATTGCAACTTCCTTTTTTTCTCAAAATGATATCCACGCTGAGCGGTGGTACCCCAACAGTATTTTAGCCTGTAGAAGAAGAAGAGATACAAGGAAAATTCCTTGGTGTACTTTAGAGAAGCAAAATATAACTTCCGGGATCTGTTCATGTTCTTTGAATATCAAATATGTCGCTTCGTATTTTTTAATTGCAAAATAAAATTTGATTCCTACGTATGATGAAATACATGAAATATTCTAACAATGCGTTTGCAATAAACCAGCAAGTAATTACATGGCGACCTAGTTATTGATCGGAAAAAAATGCATTTGAATGACTGATTGGTTCAATGCGATCCAATAAGGCGAAATCTTTACGCAACGGCTAACGTGTTGTAGGCCACGAAATGCATGGTCTATTGCAATAGGTATGGTGCGGGTTATTCATCAAAATATTATCTGTTTGACAGGCAGTCACCCAAGGTGTAAACGGTTCTGTGATATACTGCTCATAATTTTCGCGTGTTTTTACCCCACACGCAACCGGAATAGTTTGGGCCTGTACGTAGGGTATTGGCCGCATATATTTTGCTATTTCTTCTGATACACGTAATTTTTATCCATCAGTTTCAATGCTCAAAGCTTGATCATGAAATTATTATGTTAACAACACCTTTGAAGTATAACCCATTTTAATTGCTATTACTTAGATTTTTCAATTTCGCGCTGTTCCTTGTGATACCATTCTATCCAGTCTTGCTTTTTGGTTTCTCAACGTGATACTGACAAGTCTCAAGAAACTTTTAATGCCATTAAAATTGATGGTGATTTACCAGTAAAATTAAATTTTTAGGATATTTTGCTTTTCATATAAACTACATTTAAACAAATTGCAGAGAAAGAATGCTTCCTATACCTGCGGACGAATTACACAAGCTGGCGCTGCACAACAGGTTGTTGTGTAAGCTGTGCAACTTTATGCAAACTCCAGTTTGTTTTGTCGAATGATCAGGCGCTGTTGCTTCGAAACTTGCTGTTGGAAAAAGAAAAAGAAGCAGCGGGTCTGAATAAAAGAATGGTTAAAGAAAATATTTCTTTTTAGCCACGCAAATCACCCTGAAAAACTTTAGTTGAGTTCACCACTAGACTATAAAAATTAATTAAGAATAGGCCCTAAAACCCTTGGCCATGGTCACCTTACTTATAAAAAAAAACACACTATATTGGCCTAGCGAACGTTGTTTGCTACTTTCACAGTATTGTCAATGAGACCTATATAACAATCATAGAAGTTTTGAAGAAACATGTAAAGAAAAGTAATGTTTGTAATTGTAACATAAAATATCACAAATGAAGAGTAGAAATGCAAAAAAGTAAGCGCCAAGAACAAAATTTTACAGGACACGCAAATAATGTTTTATTTCATTATAAAATCAACAAAACGCATTAATTATTAAATACTACTTACTTATTTATTTGTTTAAGTTACGTGTTATTAACATTACTAATAATAGAATTATATTAAAAAATACGTTAAAAATTAAATGCCATTGTTATTACCAAGTTGTCGATAATACTGCTTATGACTATCTTTCTAGAGATATGGTATCATATCTTGAAGTTTCTTCAGTGTTTCTGTGCTGATAGGATGTGTCTTCTCTTTCGCTATCAAACAAATTTTCTTAAAACTTTAGATGTCTTATTTTTCTTCAGGACGTTGATGGCAGTCCACTCTTCTAAATTCTCAAAGGATGTCTTTAACTTAACACAAGTTAAATCTGATTTTGTAACTTTCAGTGCTGTAGATTTAAAAATGTTAATGCTGACATTAATAACTTCATAAATCAAAAAATTCACCCTCCACCTTCATATTAATTACTTGAAAAGAATTGGCATGCTTCGCACTTTTACTATGTCATGTAGGTCTGAACCGATGGGCTTGGTCGTTCTTTTACGATTTTCAATCCCAGCACAATCCCGATCGCAACTCAACAAGCTATGTCTGCTCATTAAAAATGTTTGAGTTATCTCATCAAAAACTTCATGTGCTCCCAAAAATAATATTAGAAATGCCAACATTCTGTTCTTCTTCTGAGTGGCGCAGTTATCAGACCAAATAACAAGTTTCGTTTTATAGGTTATACCAGCCCTGTTCAGCAAATACAGCAGACCCGATGCTATTTCATCGCCGTCCGTCTCTTAGTATCTTCGGGCCATATGCGTAGCCTTTGTTACAGTCACTAAGGTAACAGTCAAAGTTATTACACGAAAGCTGACTTTTATAAAACATATCGCTGTGTGTTAAAACTGGTACGAACATATCCTGTTGCTCATCAATACAGAACAATTCGACAAAGGATCGACACAATTTTTACTATCTAGCGCCATGTGAACTAGGGCCGTTTTGTACTTTTTGATGATGAAGCTTCAGCTTCGTTTTAGCAGATTTACTTTCTACGTTTTTCGCTTTTTATATAGTTTAAAACTCACATTCTTTACAAGTGTCTGTTCGTGGAGGATGAAATGACAAGTATGCAAAATCTGTTTTGAATATAATTCTGTAGTGTTCTCTAACGCATTCAATTTTATACTGGGATTGACGGGTATGAGTATTATTGGCACGTACTTGAATGTGGCGAAGGTACATAGTAGGGTAAAATCGCAGACAAGATGTAACGGCGCCGGCAGTGCATTTATATTTATTGAAATTATATGCAAAATGCACAAGAGCCCTTCATATAAAATGTAGTGAATAGCTCCTTGACATGAATTTGCTGAACTTCTGAAGGCTTCATGGATCCTATGTCTAACTTATCTCCAAAACATCCACGTCTCTCTGCAGCTGATTTGCCAGTTTCATTAAGAACCGATCTCTGGGAAAGTTCGAACTCAGGACAACAGGAATTTAGTACAGTTCAATGCAGCCACGTTTACCAAGAAAGTCAATACGGCGGGCCCTGACATTATTATGGCAGGATTGATCATTCCTTCATTCCCGTCAATTCGTGGGTATCCCGGTCAACATTAATATCTCCTGGCATGACCACGTTACTAACATCGCAAAATCAGCCTTTCAGAAGCTTGGTGCGCTATTTCACAACAAAAAACTGCATACACCGCAGCAGCTGCTCTTGCTCTACAAAGCGCAAATAAGACTATGCTTAGAGTATTGCTGACACATCTGCGTTGTGGCACCTAGGCGCACCCTAAAGCTGTTGGATTCCATTCGGAGGAGAGCTATGCGTCTCGTCGGCGACCCAGAGTTGACTCAGGATCTGCATAGTCTGGAACACCGCAAACATGTGGCTGAGATCTCCCTGTTTCACAGATATTTTCAAGACAGATGTTCCCAAGATTTAGCCCGCCTCATCCCGCCCTGTGAGACAGTCATGACAGACGGCAAGAGCGCACCCATTCGTCGTACAAATGGAAACACCTGGAATATCGCTTTACAAGGGCTCTTGTCTGGCGCTCTGCATCACTGTTGAACTCGCTTCCAGGACATCTGTTTCCCCCTAATTACGCAGCTAGACAAGGACCGTGGCAGTCAACATCTTCGCATACACACCGCTCGTCGAGTGCCATAGGACCTTCCTTTAGTGTATGTGCCATAAAAAAGACCTCATTGATAGAAATGTGAAGATGTTTGCATGCCATCTTTAATAATTCAGTCCGTTTTTGTAACTCCTCGTCACTAGTTGTACCTTTTCGCTTTTTTCCTCTACGTTGTAGTGGAGTTGTATCAACTATACTATTTATTTAGGTGTATCTATTCCTTGGCTATTTGTAGCTGGGAAGCTTCCTACAAAAAGAAACTTAATTGGCATAATTTTGCTTCTTAAAAACATGTATAAATAATAATTATGACAGCTCCAACAAAATGAACAACAATGGAAGATTGTTAGTGAAGAATTTGAGACATAGTGGAATTTTCCTCATTGTCTTGGGGCGATAGACGGCAAGCATGTGAGAATATTTAAGCCGCCCAAAATAGGCTCGATAGGCAAATATCTGATGGAAGGATGTTTTCAAGTTCAGTGTTCTACAAAAAAAATATGTAGAAAAAGACCTGGGCATTCCTGAACCGGAAAATTTACCATCAGCTAATATCAAAATAAACCAGTAGTGTGTTGCAGCCGGCGCCATCTACTCCAAACTTACTAAGTTAATCGGAGATAGACAGTACTATACAATAGTAATTATTGGCTACTACTGGACCTGTATACATCAGGTAAACCTAGACAGATGCATCAGAAAGTTTGTACTTCTGTATCTTCCGTTCTTTATCATCTGAAAGTACAGAAAAACAAACTTTCTGATGCATTTGTCTAGGTTGACCTGATGTACACAGGTCAAGTAGCAGCCAATAATTACTATTGTATAGTACTGTCTATCTCCGATTAACTTAGTATGTTTGGAGTAGATGGCGCCGGCTGCAAAACACTACTGCTTGAATTTAACTGGGTTTGTTTAAAACCTCTAGTACCGTTCTCACACCTGCTGACCCTATAGCCATACTGACGAGCCGTTATACGGCGAAACGCGTCTATGGATGGGTCGGCAGATGATAAAGAGCGGAAGGTACAGAATTACAAACTTTCTGATGCATTTAATATCAAAATATCCTATATTTTCATTGGAGGCAATGCTTTTCCACTTATGGGAAGTATAATGGAACCATTTAGCAAGGAAGAAATGATTCATAACTAGAGTGTCACGGAGCCGCCATATAATTGAAAAAGGCCTTCGGAATACTAGCACATAAATAGTTGGGACTTAAAAAATCTGAATCTTATTTCCAAGGCGGAATTGATAATGAAAACATAAATACTGGAGAGTTCATAAATGCTAATTGGAGATCAGACCTCACGCTTACCCTATAGCCACTCCATTGAAGGAAGAGTATCAACACAGTTAAAGAAGTAAGCAAAAAGTTTTATAGGTATTTTATTATTGTTGGGGCAATTCCATGGCAGAGCGATAGATTTTAACATAAAGAATAAATCAATTTTTCCATAAAATATTTGTCTTTCATTTACACATGAGACATATCTTTATAAAACATTTTAAAACTATTTATTTTTGTAAAATCGCACAATGATTTTTTTGTCGAAATAAAGCATACAGAACAAATATTAGGTTTACGGTAGTAATATTTTCAATCATGACAAGATATTTAAAAATAAATTATTTGTCAGATGTGAAGAGATGACCAAGAAGCCAGTAGCATCACAGTAAGACAATATTAAAGCTAATAGATCAATATTCTATAGATAATTTATAAGGTTTTCTGTCAGATGACATATCTGATAAAAATAAGTTAAAATGTCCTGAAGAAGTAATGATTTTTTCTGTGCCCTATATTATTGTATTACACCACTTACTTGAAGTTAATTCTTGAAGAAATACTACTTTCAGCATGGTGAGATTTTTGGCGAGATGTATAAAAAAGATAAAAAAATCATGGTAATTTAAAACAATATTTCTAAAAAACGTGGAACAAAAAGCTAAACAATTTGCGCAAAAAACTTTATGCTAACTAATGGATTTTTGTCTAAATTGATGTTGAAAATGTAAAAACCTTTTTCTTATATGATTTCAGCAAATGTAAATTAAATGTTTAGATTTCTTTGATGGTATTTTTATAGCAAAATCATTATCTTAAATAGCGGTGACCAGTTTGCTGAGAACGTTTCGTCGTATGTGGATGTCATAAGTCCACAATGGTAGAGATTCCTGGTGTTTATGTTACGTTTTCTCTCTGAAAATCTAGTTCTTAAAATACCACAAGCTTGGTTCAGTCCCAGTGTCAGATTTATAATTTGCGATTACGCTTTTTTAGTCCTCTTCCTTACCTCACCATCTCTCGATGTGCATTAGGTTCGATATCTTTAAATTTTCAATCAGTTTTTCATATTACAAGATCGTCAAATTCCCATTCTTGTATGACTCACTCTTTTGCTTTCCATATTCTGGTAACTGACGGTATAAATGTTTACTATTTATTATTTATTAAATTCATCGCTATTTTGAAACACAAGCTTTCGTTATCACGTGTCAAAAGATACTGCAATTATTGAACAATGTATCGCAAAAAGCCCATACATGATGCAATTAGTTGCGCAACATCATTCGTTGTGCATTTAATTTGAAATGAGTGTGAATTACTGCAACCAGTTACGCATCACGAATAATTGTTTGCACAACAACCTTAGCTGCGCAATTTGTTCGCAGGTGTGTTGGCCCTATAACACAAGGTGCATCGCTATTTTTTATACAAAAATTAGCAAACTCTTTGGGTGCCACCAAGATCACATATAAGATAAAATCAATTCACTCGTATATCAACAAAAATATTCTCGAAATCTTTCAAAAACCAGTAACTAAATTACGACCACTGGAACCGCTGGAATTTTTATATCTTATGCAAAACCTATTTGATTCTCAAATCCTTGTTAAGCCCCAAAATGTATTCATAGAAAACCAACTTGGTCTTTGTTAGCCGATTATATTCTAAATTAATAAAGTCGTAAAGTGTATGAACCAAGGTGAATTCAGGACAGTTATTACCGCCAAAATATTTCAGTTTATTTGCGGCTCTCTTGTGACTAATAGATCGCGACGGTTCAGGTACACAATTCCAGGAAAGGATGGTTTTACTAACGAATAAATTGTTTTAATTTAAATTATATAGAGTTCGATAATCATTACCTTACATATCATGAACCTGATGTCCAATTGCAAGTTTGCTTAATTTAAACAACATTTCTCTTAACAGTAGAATGCATGTAATACAAATTCGCATAAAGAGGACATTTATATTTGCTAATGGGTTCGCTTAAAATTATTGGTAAATTTATTTATTTTATAAATAAATCAAATTGTTGGGAACTAGGTCAATATAGCCGCAAAT
This sequence comes from Pissodes strobi, assembly GCA_016904865.1. Lineage (NCBI taxonomy): Eukaryota > Metazoa > Arthropoda > Insecta > Coleoptera > Curculionidae > Pissodes > Pissodes strobi. Next base: position 123,848 of record MU184838.1, on the reverse strand, counting down.
TGAGCTTCTGATATTTCTAGGATAGGTATTCAAAACTGATGTTTGATATATTATTTCATAAAAATGATCTTCGCCGTAGTCTGCTGTTGCGTTTATTGAAATTTAATATATTCTCAACTTTGTCACTCGAAGCGGTATCTGCAAAAGCCTAACTCTTAGGCTAATCACTAGGGCAAAAAATGGGTAAAAAATTGAAAATTTTTTAAAACCTTGGGAGAGAGAAAAGGTTTTGCTTTTCGGTCCCCGGAACATTGTTATTGCAAAAAACGTAAATTTGTAATAACTGCTTTAAAAAAATTCCGATATTTGAGCAAGCTTGGGAAAACGTTTTAATAATTATTATTATACATCTTCTGTCAAGTTTGCATCTTGTTATTGTGACCGTAATATTGCAAATAGCTATTTATTAACTTTACTTATTTACATTTGACAATACAAATTTTCGAAAGCTATGCAATTGGTTGTTTATGCTACAGAATACGGTTACCAGCCCATTTGTATTTGCATAAATTTTTTCAGTAAGGAAGCCTTTTTTTAATTTTATCATGCACGTTCGTGATTTTAACGTTTTAAACAAGTGCGGGTCTTAATAATTGTGAAAGTCTTAAAATCAATATCCCGGAACTGAATTAAATTATTTATTATTTAAATAATATATTTATGCTTGCCATAAAAAAATCTGGAAAAAGGTGCAAATTTTATATAGCGTTAAACGAATGTTTTTAAATGCCCCTT
>MU184838.1:98622-115725 GCA_016904865.1 Pissodes strobi | reverse complement strand
GGTAGTCTTGACCGACTAGTTGAATAAAACGACTTTTAATTCTAGGGGTAGCGGTCTAGGGCTGAATAGAAACTCTTTTTCTACAAACGCCGAGCTTTCGGAAATTTATTGTTTCCTTTGTCAAGGCTACAATTACAAAGCAGAATTTTACACTTCTAGAAGTTATAAGTACTTATAGTTATTTAATTAATTGAATTAGATTTATTAAAAAGGTTCGTTATGAAACTTACGTGCAAAGCGAGTTTACTATGGGTCCATTAATAGATAGCATGAAAAACAGTGCGTGCACACAGGAACAACATATTATTGTTTATTACATTTATCGTATTTTTAATTTGTGGTTTACTAGAACAAGCAGTTAGTCTGCCTGCACATATTCACCATTTTTCGACTACGGAATGGATACGAACAAAGAAACGTACATAGTTTTTTTAAATTTTATGGTTTTTACTTCTTATTGGGTGTTTGTAGCGCGCCATCTATTCTTGATTTGGCGGTAGGTTTGAATTTTATTGCTAACAGTTAGAACGATGTTGGGTCGTGCAGTAATTAATTATTGTACATTATTCTATGTTTAATTTATTTATATTTCTTAATCCAATGCAGAGAATGGTGAGCATTTAAGGCATGTGTCCTAGTAATTAGCTGGACATTTACATGAATGAGACATTGTTCGAAGTACTAAGTTCACTGTTCTCAGCATTATGATTTCTGTTTTAACATGACAGTATGTAAGAGTAGATGACACTGAGATTATCTAAATCTTTTCTTTTATTTATGCAGTTGTTTTCTAGGTGGATTTCCACCATTTCTAAGAATTGCCTTTTTGTTGAGTTAATTTCTGTGCCAATCACTTCCACATCTGTAAAGTCTATGTTATGCTTATTTTCTATTACATGCTCTGACAGGGCGCAAGTTTTTTTAATTTAATCTGCAGTCACTCTTATGCCTAGTTATTCTATCTTTTAAAACAGTGGATGTTTGTCCTATATAATTCTTTTCACAGTCAATACATTTAATCTTATATACTACGCCGGATCTTTTTAGAGTTTCATCAGAATCTTTTAGCCTGGAGAAAGTATTGCCTATCTTCATTGTGTGCTTACCACATATTTTAACATTGACTTGTTGTGTAAGGATTTTTTCTAATTTATGTGTGAGCTCTTTAACATATGGTATTGAAAAATAATATTTCGGTTGATTTGCAGTAAGAAAAGCAGATATTTCTGGGGAGATAGCCAAATTATACTGAATGTTGTTATCTTGATGAGATGGTGAATGTTCATTTGGTTCTGTTTCGTCTAATTGAGCATTGAGGTCTTGAGTGTTGATAGAGTTAAATAAGAATTTTTTGGGAAACCAATCTGGATAAGAATTATCTTTTAAAATGAGGTAAAGCCTTTTAAGATTCTCGTTAATGCGTGAACGATGGCAAATTTTCCAGATTCTATTACCTAGTCCCATTACTAAATTTATCTTCATTTTTTTTGAGTGTGATACGAGTGGAAGTTAATGTATCTTCCTGAGTACGTGGGTTTCGTGTACCAATCAGCAATAATGATGTTTTGATCAGTTCTGATTAGTTTAGTGTTCAAAAATGGAACACTATTGTTCAGTATCAACTGAAACAAAATATTGATTTTTTGAATCAATCCAGGCAAATCTGGCTGAAGCAGTAGGAGCCAAAAACTTAATTTTCATCAAAAACCTAACTTTGTAACAGTCCGATTTTGCCAGTGTCAAATATTTTTTAAATTTAATTTATACGCCGCATTTAGAAAAAAATGCTGTATTTTGAACTCATCGGTTTATTAAATAAAAATTTATTGAATCGATTTGCTGATAATACGCTTGAAATTGCAGCATTTCTTAATGTAAATTAACTCTATTCTAAGTATGGGTTAACGATATATTTGTATTAGCATTTATAACACGTTGTGACTATGTTTATTTTAGTTGATAAGCGAAGCACATTGTTATTAGGATAGCTTGGCTTGATTCATATTACATTACTGAAGAACGGCCAGGGAACCGATTTATATATTTTTTAAGAATTCTGTTAATAAAACCTGCAAATAAGCTACATTAAACTCGTCGATTCATATTTTATTATCGGTTTAAATATTTCATAACTTTTTGGGAACCCCTTGGTTGCTGAACCCCAATTACCGGCCGATCATTTCTGAGATCGTTAGATCGTTTTGGGACCTCTGCTTTAAATATATTTATCTTTCCATTCTGCACTAGCAATTTTAGGTTGGTTCTGTGGGCAGCATTGGGTAGTAGGGATGTACTATTTCTTGTAAATTTCTATGTCGATTTAAATTTTTAAAAGCTTATCGTTTTGTTAGGGAATATTCTCTGGTATTTCTTGAATCATTTAATTTCGGTGCATTAGTTGTGGCTTCCGCCGTCGTTTTGCCATCCCAGTAAACGAGAACTAAGTCGTTTGTTATCTTAGAATTATTCCTTCTATCGAAATCACTTGGCATGTTTCAGCCCATCACTACTTGCTGATTTGACGTAGCGTTTGATCTCGTAGAAGGAGAAAGGCAAATTGACAATTGAGAGTTCTTCTAAGATTACCTTTCAAGGCGAGAAGAAGGTTTGCCGTGAGTGCAGTCTGAGAGACTCCACATTTAGTTTGTGATTTAATTCCGCCCATTTATTGGGGTATACTGTGGTATCTCTTGGTGTTTTGACACGACCGATTTTCGGGATCTTCATACTGTACTGGGTAAGCATTTTCTCTGGAACTATTTTTTTTCCTATTGCCTGTGAAGCACGCGGACGACGCCATGACGCTAATGGTTTTTTCCCTTATTTCTAGAGGCTGTCCACGTTCGTCATATAAGACCGAGACCGTCAAATCTCCCATAGATAGCCCTCACATACGATCGAGGTAATTATTGCTACAGTTTTTTGCCTAAATTAATGATTTAATTGCTTTATCTGTGTTAACCTTTTTTGTGCATAGTCTGCCATTTGCTTTGCGTCCCATATGTTATCTTATCTACTCCATTTTATCAAATCCGAATTTTTATTTTAATGTAACTTTAATTTTGATCGTATGGAGAAGTTTATATTTTCCTTTAAGGGTGATAAATACCTACCTTTTTTTATTCAAGTTGTCTGTACCTTAGTATCTCTTTTATTTGCTGATGGTCATTGCAAGTCCATGGTTTTTTTCTGGGGGAATTTGTTTTATAAAGAAAATATATTTATGCAAGGGGGGGCTATGTTTTTTTTTTTATTAAAGTAAGGGGGCTTTGTCTAATGCGCACTGGGTTATTTCAGGATTTTACGAGCAGGCTAGAAGCAGGTTTTACTAGCGGGCCACCACTTCAACCACCAGGCTACCACTTTTACTAGCGGGCTGCCAGTTCGATAAGGTGGCTACAAGTCCTGTCTCCGGGCCCCTTTTATTGGCCAGTCATCTGCTAGCATCACCTCCAGGGCCAGTGCCCTAGCAGTACCAACAGGTGCCCGGCACCGGTAATTATTCGACGGATCTAAGTGGTATCGTACAGAAGCTTAAGTTTATTTACTTATTTATTAATATAATCGCTCTAAGTTTTCCTTATTTTAATATAAATCAAGCATGACGGGCTTTAAAACAGTTTCAATAATTGTATTCCTTTTATTAATTTATCGAGTCATTTGATTTAATTATTGTGGCCGTTCATTGCTACATATTATTACTGCTACATTTAAAATTGGTGCAGCTATTAGCGCACGCATACCTAGATGTAATTAGCTTAGTTAACATCAAAGTGATCACTTCGGTTTGTAGTATTTAGTGCATTTAGTTGTAAGGCATACAGAACCGAGTATTAACAACAGAATTGGTCTCCGTACAATCACCATATTGTACCAATTATTAGTTAAATTTAATAGTCATACGACATTCTTCTGCCTTAACTGACAACATTCCCATTTATCATTTTACTCCAGATAGATTGTTGCTGTGTTTAAAAAAAAAGAACTTAGTAGCAAATATATTGTTCCTTAAATTTTAGATTGTGTTTTCTTGTTAAGTTAAGCTTGAGTACCTTTGGATTTAATAAGCCAGCCTATCTTCTTGTTTTCTTGGTAGGTTGAAATTAAGTACCTTTTGATTTAATAAGCGTGCCTAGCCACCCTGCACAACACTCGCGGAGCTTTTTCAGTTTAGTTGGACAGAACTGGTGGCGCTCTAACGACCCCACCACCGGGGCCGGGCATTTGTAACACGACTCTCTGGGGCTGGGCTCCTTTTTAATTAGAAATCTTTATTTTTTACTCCAAGAAGAAAAACTTTTCTGTTTGCAGGCTTAACTCGACTCACTCAAAACCAACAAACCGGCAAATTATACGGCGAGTATATGCATGGTTTTAGTTATGCATGTAAAAGCAAGGTGTCTGTCTATTTTATATATAGATACATAATATGAATAATGTATCTAATACATATATACGTATGTATGTATTTAGACAGATGGTCAGTAATAATGCGCGAAAAATAAGACGTATTTATTTACTTGTTCCCATTTCCAGAATTACTACATAGCGGGCAGTGGCGGCGACGGCCACCAATCACCCGGTGTCGCCGATCATCGAGCTGCAGATTATCGAGAGTCCACTGTATTATTTTTGGAAAGTGTTCGTACATGGCAATAGTATTAGATAATTAAATAAATAAATTACGAAATACCACATTTTAAAAAGAGGAAAGAACATCTTATGGAAATATATTTTACAATATTGAGGAATTGTAATGTAAGACATACATTCTTTATATACGGGCATCCTAATATTCGCTACTATCGCAGTAGTCTGGCAACGTTGCAACCAATTGCGCCTTGATCGCGATTACCATTCCACCCGCAAGCTCCCTCCTACATCTTCGCCCCAAATAGCAAAGGCTTACATGCATGACGTCACGCGCTAAAATTTTTTGAGCACGTTGTCCTTTTGTAGAGGTGTTATTGGTCCAGTTCTTACATTTTGAGGTCTCCTGCTGGAGGTGCAAGGCTTCAACCGACTAGTTTTTCGTAAGCGAGCGTGAGTTTTGGAAAAAGTCTTCCTAATCGGAACTTGTCAAGCTGGTTTTTATACAAAGACGCAGAGCTAACACAGTATTCTCGCTTGCAAGGCCGTAAATAAAATGCATATCTGCTAATTCTTAAAAATCGTCTTAAAACTGACAATAACGATGAAGTGACGTAGTGGGAGCCATAGCAACTTGGCCAAGAACCTCAATATGAGTGGCATAATTTTGAACAATGTTGGCCCATTCCTCTTCTTATTCCAAACAGATTCAGTTTCCTCAAATTTAGCTACTGCCTCTCGGATGAACTTGTGTCCAACATATTTTCCCCGATGTCTTTCATTAAATATGGCCGCCGTTCTTGCAAAGCAATGATTTTCGGATCCATGGATAAAAATCCTTTCTACGCGTTTAGCAATAGTGTAAACCATTTTAAAAAAGGGGTACAACATCAACAACAGTACGACAATAATTGAATTCCATTGAAATTGTTTATGAAATTGCTACTGCAGCTTATTTTCAGTAATCGAAGAAGTATCTTAAATGAATAAATGAATATCACTAATCAGAAAATAAACTACTTGTCACTTCTAAATAATTCCAGTATAAGCAAAAGAAGAAAATAAGGTTCACAGACGCCCAAAAAAAAATTATTTTTTTTCCGTTTCGTAGCGGCGAAATGTGAATAAACAATAGAATTTGGAACCTTGGTTTCCGCAAATATTTTTAAATGAATGGATGTGACTGGTCAGTGAATGTAACCCCGTTTAAAAGTTGCATTATTTTGATTTAGAAATTAAATACATTCCACACACGCATTCGTGAGGTAAAGTACTTCAATTTTGACAAAAAAAAATATTAAAATTATCTAGAATTACATAAGGAATTTAAAATAGTAAAAGAAATAGGGGTGGCCATTTAAAATTTTTGGGGTAGGTGCCCTGTAGGTCAGGGGATTGACGGTAATACGACAATAAACGCCTCAACAGTTGTCCCCTTTGGTATGTAAAATGACGGGTTTTGCCAAATTTTAATACTATCATTAGTTAAGGTAATATTAAATTCTGTTCGTTTTCAAAATGACACCCATATACATTTTCGTGTAGCTGAAGTCGAGGGCACATTTAACCGAATGATCGTCATATAACCAAGCGACTTATTCACTATCCAGCACAAAGTGTGCAAAACGCGCCTAAAGAAGTTTTCATTTCAAAAACTAATCAACTCTTACCTAATTTAACCCAAGTGAACGAAAGTTGTCGAAGCAAGAAAAATTAATATAAAAAATATATAAACAAAGCCATTGCACGCAGTGGGATTTGAACTCGGGCAATCTGGGTGAACTGTAGCAGCCAAGGGAGCCTTATGGATATTTTGAACAACACTGCCCTCATTAAAATATTTCTGCACTAACTCTGGCTACTTCGGTAAATCTTAGCATTTTCTTTAAAAATTTACTTTTATAATCGTAAATTTGTGTGCTGTTATTTAAAATTGCATGACAATGTACGTATTTAAATTTTTTTCACTACGCCCCCCGTAATATTGTAAACTAATGATCCTACAAAAACAACAGCCAGTATAAGGTTTGAACATGCTACTTGTTCTTATAAGATAATTATTATCTAAACACGTTGAGGTAACCCGCTTATTTAAAATATTATTTCATTAAACCTTATACATTCAGTATTGGGACACCCTATATATATGTAAAGAAAGAAAAAGGAAAAAAACAAGTCATAAATTGAAGTCGGGTTTGCGAGGTTTTTTTTGGAGGGTATCGCTCGAGAACGGCGATAGATAGTCTAAAACCGGCGTAGTGTACGGTTTATTTTGGTGAATTGCTTTGCTTCTGTGTTATAACAAGTTATTACAGGTCAGTAAAATTTATAATATTGTTATTAACATAATTTGCACAAGTACTTCTTTTATTCTCATGGATAATTCATATTTGATGGCATAACATGTGTATATGTTTAATGAAATCGTTGTATGCTGTGAACAACACTGCTTTAAAAGAAATCACAAAATGTATTATTTGCTGTCTTTTCGTGATAGCATTTTATTTTTAGTATGACTGAGAGTGTACGCAAGGGCCTTGATGAATCTACTAACCATTTCCTACCCAGACGGGAGAATATCCTAGTTATAAATGTAATGATCATTCTAGAGATATTGGCCCAAATTGCAACTAAATAGCTGGGTAGCTCCGTAGTCCAGGACCTCAGTACCTTCTAGCGGCGTCTGGCTAACTATTAACAACCCGTTCAGTTTCAAATGTATTGTTACAAGTGTGGAACTACGAATTGTGGTACGGGAGAACAGCAATTTTTTTTTTATACTAATAAATGTCGGTTAGGAATTTAGATCGAGGGTTTCTCTGCCGTACTCTTTCCCCTCGTGAATTCCAGGCTGAGCCCAACACGTTTTTCTCTAATAATTTAACACGTTTTCGCTAATAAATTAGGTGTATTAGGAATTTGTGTTTTAATTACATGAAGCAACTTTCCCTCAAATTTCCCTAATTTTGTTACCGTCGGGGGCATTCTGAGTAAGTAAAATTGTGCAAGGTATAATAATAACACAACGTAGGTATTTGTTTTCTTTTTATTTTGACGGTCATTGGCAAAATAAAGACAAAGCATAACTTTGCTTATCTCATTCAACTATGTTGAACAGACCCAGGTATGTTATACTACAATGTTTTAAAAATATTTAGTAAATATTCAACATATTTGAGCATAAAAGAGCGCGCGTTAACCGAGTGAGTGACAGCTTGGTTCAGTGCAAAGTGCCTTGAAGGCAAACACTCCTGTGGAAATAAGTTCAAACATCCACTCATCCAGTACCAAATTGCACTTTTAAGAGACACGGAGCCTCTGGATGCCCATAAACAAGGAAGCTAGCAGTGAAAGCCAGTTACTAAAATACAATCCAATTTAAATACGGCAAATATATTTATTTCAACTTAACTTAAGATATATTAAAGTAAACTTATAATTAAAATATCAAACTAATTATGGGAAAACGAATATTGCTTTCTATTATATCCAGTCACGCTATTCCGGTTGCCTGATTCTTTAGACAAGTCGTGAATAGGTTTAGTTGATTTATCAAAAGCTTCTCCAGCCAAAAATCATTCGTTTTCGTCTCGTCTTCCTCCCTAAAGTATAAAAATGTTTATCACACTACTACTAAACAAAATATCTGAATCCACCACCATAATCCACCATATATCATATACATTTCAACTGCCTTTATGTAAGATAACAGAGGAAAAAACTATGGAAAAGCTCCCTTTGTTTCAAAAAGATTCTAGAATGTGATAGTGTCACCCACGTAAATAGTGTTAATTGTTGTAGAATGGATATTGTGTGATAGGGTTACGAAACGCATTTTAATATGGCGGTGATATGAAGCAGCTGCTATAAATTTTGCAACATGCTTTCAAGATCGATGCATTAGTCATTTGAATTCTAATGAGATTGTAATTATGGTTTGTGGGACGAACGAGAGCGGAATTGCGCAATGAAATCGGTGACAGGACGTGTACTTAACATAATAAGGATATAAAGACATAATTTGTACCTTGGCCGAAAAAGAAAAAATGCAACGTGTATCATGAATTTCTTTAGCAAACTTCAAATATGAAGAGACGATAAAACTTGTGCGTTGACTTGTTATTATCTTGTTTAAAAAAATATCGTTTATACTTATTTACTTTTGTTAGATGTCTATAATCAATGAATTTTCTCTCCATCATCTTCTACAATGTTACTAAATAAATTGGATATTCGTATTGCCAGCATACACTACCTAATACTAAGCATCTATCAATGTTTAATGAAGATACTTATGCAAAATGAAACCTTATAATGAGAATGCAGTTTTCTTAGCTGCACCCTAAAAGCCTGTTTGAAAATATAAGTATACTTGAAAGGGTTTCTTTGAAGCCTTAATAAGATCCATTCTCTAAAATAAGGTCGCAAAATCGTATTCAAACTCTGAATATGCTGGATATTGTATCTGACTTTGCTACTCAATGTAATAAGATATATGTCAGCAAATTGGGATTGGTGTAGTATTTTTAGGGCTGTAATATATTTCTCAACGGAGTCCAAATATTTTCAGTTTACCAGGTATTTGGGCATCGAAGGTGAGTTTTAAGTAAAGCTTATTAAATTTCAACTCTAGGCTGAAGCCAAATAGACTTGACGAAACCTAGATTCATGGGTGGTAATGGAATATTGGAAATATCTTTTTTTTGGAGTCGTAATTTAATTCAACAACACGATTGAACTACGAAATTTTATTTTATTTTATTCATATTTTAAAAATTGTTTTTATTACAGAAGGTATCCTAAACTGCAAGAGAGCCGATCTTGGCCAGGGAGCTATTAAGCAACCCTAATGAGTCTGCAGCAAAGACATACCTGGGTATGTCAAGGAAGAACTTACGACTCATAGCGAGGATTCTGACTGGACACTGCCAGCTAAGGAAACGTCTCTACACAATGAGACTACGTGAGACACCTCTATGCAGAGGAAACAGGAGGACGAATTCTGCTCTGCGATTGGGACGCTGTTTCGGGACTAATCGAATCTGTTTTGAGAGAACGATGACCAACCATGGCCGTTCTCAGAACAGCCACCGCGGGTAACATTGCCGCCTTTTTTACAACACTGAGCTAGGCGATGGCTTAGAGGGATTGGTTGACCTAGGGAGGATGCACAGGGGGTCCACTGGGGGCTAAGTGCCGTGGCCTTTCAAGGCCACCCTCTCACCATTTTCAGATTCCATATTCCAGATATCCTGGGAAACCAAAATATGTCAGTTGACACCAACAGAACTTAAGTGCAACATACTTCAGACTTATAGGAATGTTATGAGGGCATATTTGTGGCCCAAAAACTTGGCAAAATGCCATTTCTCGGTTGATTTGAGATTATGTTGGGAACTTGAAAAAAGCAATCACTAGAAGAGAACAAGAATTTTAAAAAGACCAAAGAACATACAAAACATGTTCATTGGAAATATGGACGTTAAAGTGACAAGGATATTATAAAATCATAAATGGAAAGGAAAGCCAAAGCAAAAAATAATTAAAAGTCTAAAACCTCATCAGCAAGTGAGTTTGATTTTCAAATAGATCGTGCATCAACTTTAAAAGCAATAAGAACAGGTCTTCGGGGAGTTGTTCTCAGAAACTTAGCAGATGCTCTTGACTGAACTGGAGCTTTCAAGAAATTTGCTTCTCTTCATATAAATTCTTTCCTGCAAAATTTAGCCCCCCACCCCCCTTGTCAGAAAATATAGTAAATTGATGAGAGAACGAAAAAGACGAAAAATGGAACTGAAAAAAGAATTCCAGGAAAATTTTTAAAGTTACAGACGGTAGAAAGAACAAGGGAAGAAAAAGGAAGCACTTACCATAAGAGATACGTAGATACGTATTGGAAAACCATATCGGTCTAACTGCAGATCCTGGATCTATTTATCTGACACATCTAATTTCTACCTCAAGGAATGCCACAAACATAAATTCAGGTATTTTTTACTTCTTAAATGACAACTTCTGTCTATTGAAAAAATTGTTGATGTTTGCTTTGACCTAACCATTATAAACACAGGCTTGAAGAATATGGTTGCAAAACAATTGTTAGTAGCGATTGGACAATCGTTTCTAGAGCTGATTGTCTACTGCACATATATGAACTTCCTCTTCTCCATTTGATTGAGAAAATGACTGGCAAAACTAACGATCGAAAAGGACCCTCAGAGCGGATTAGAAAGCTTTTTCCAAAATATGATTACCTTCCAGTAGTATGCAGAGAACTATCATAATTTTAACTAAGACCGATCAAGATTATTTGTATGAAATGGGTTCCGTAACCACAAGAAGTGATAAACCCTTAAATTTATCCATTTGTGACCCTGGAAAAATAGTACTTGCGAGATGGCTGACAACGACTAATAGAATTTTAAGACTGTACGTAGCTGTATGAAATCCAGCAGCTTTAGCCTGTGCTTTGATGCAGCACCCCAGATGTTTGAGCAATATTCTAATCACGGTCTTATTTGCGCTTTCTAGAGCAAGAGCGACTGCTGCGGTGTATGTTGTGCAGTTTTTTGTTGCGAAATAGCGCACCAAGCTTCTAGGTGGCTGATTTTGCGATGTTAGCGAAGTTGTCATGCCAGGACATATTGCTGTTGACCGAGACACTCTGCAGTCTGATTGATGAAGATGAAGGAATGGTCGATCCTTCCATAATGATGTCAGGGTCCGCCGTATTGGCCCTGTTGGTAAACGTGGCGGCTTGGGCATTTCCTGCATTGAACTGGACCAAATTTCTGTCGCCCCAAGTTTGAACTTTCTTCAGATCTTGATTAATTGCTGAAATCTGCTGCTGTCTGCGGTGATAAGTCTCAGTCGCTGGTAAAGGTTTTTCTGAACTAAATTGGAAGACAAAGGTACTGTCATCTGCAAAACTGTAAATAGGATTATCCGTTTCGGTCCGCGGGTCATTAATATAGATGAGAAACAGAGTTGGTGAGAATATTGTGCCCTGAGGCACGCCTGAGTTAATGGTGAATGTGTCTGATAAATGTCCATCAACTGCAACGTGCAGAGATCGGTTCTTAAAGAAACTGGCAAGCCAGCTGCAGAGAGAAGCTGGTAGTTCGAAGGACGACAGTTTGTTGAGCAGTCTATCATGCCAAACTCTTTCGAATGCCTTCGAAATATCCAACGCAATCGCTCGAGACTCTCAATTGCCCTACTCCATATATGAGTGAAATAGATAGATAGATAGATAGATAGATAGATAGATAGATAGATAGATAGATAGATAGATAGAAACGTCTTTATTTTAAACTCGGCGAAGGTCAGCAAGGCTGTTTACTTAACCGAGCATACATTATAAATTTACAAAAGTTTTACAAATTTAGAAAAGTAACTATAAATAAATGCTTAGAAATAATTTTAGTTACACGTAATATATAGTAGGTAATTATAATTCTAGAAATATATATAGTGAAAACTGATAGTTGGCAACTAAATTCTAGCATGTATATAATCATAGAACACTATTTTAACTTATATACTTGTACCTATTTATTCATTTATTTATATATATATTGATGTAGCAAAAAAGATTTATATTTAGATTTAAAAGAAAGTAAACTTAGATTATCAAGCTTGTTGAATATGTCAGTATTGTATATTTTAGGAGCGAGATAAGAAAAGCTACGTTGAAACAGGGCAGTTCGGTGCTTAGGTAAATTTAATAGATTATTAAAACGCGTTATGCGATTATGCGTGGAGTATCGGAAATGAAGCTTCTGGCGAAGGTATAGTGGAATTCCACTTCCAAGTAGACGATGCAAAAAACAAGCAAAATGCAATTTTTATCTATCCATAACTTTAAGCCAATTTAGTTCGGGCAGCTTATAGCTGACATGATCCCTTGCTCGCAATGCTCGCAGTCCGTAAATGAAACGAATACAGGAGTTCTGAATTCGTTGTAATCTATTCTTGCATTGCAAATCTAGACAGGCCCATACACGAAATTACAATAATTGGCATGAGAAAGAACAAGGGTTTCGCATAGTATTTTTTTAAGTAGGGTCTCAAGATATTTTTACTTTTGTACAGATTTCTAAGAGAGAGATATGACTTCTGAATGACTTTACTCACCTGACTTCTGAACCTAAGTTTCGTATCAAATATAACGCCCAGGTTTTTATATTCTTTCACAACAGGTATCACACTTCCATCCATATCCACTTTCATATTCTCAGATGCCCATTCACTATCAGTACCAAAATAAATAATCGCTGATTTATTGGGGTTTAACTTTAAGCCATTGTTCAGAGAATAGTCATAAACTGATTTTAGACATTGGGTCAGTTTAACTTTGGCTTCAATAGCACTGGCTTGATTAAAACTTATGCGTAATTGTGTATCTTCAGCATATCTTTGCATATCACAATCCTTCACATGTTGGTGCATGTCAGTCGTATATAATACAAACAGTAAGGGTCCCAGAATTAAACCTTGCGGTACACCTCTTCCTACATCCCTAGAACTAGAACACTTGCCTTCCAAGAAGACAAACTGAGACCTATCTGCCAGATATTCTCCAAAGAACTTTATCGAAGACTTGTCGAAGCAGAAGGAGCGAAGCTTAGCACATAAGAGTCCATGATCAAGTGTATCAAATGCTTTGCTATAATCAAGTAATACCAGCGCGGAAGTCTCTCCTCTATCGGCAGCCTCAATAAGATCGTCCAAAACCTTCAATAGAACAGTTGCCGTACTATATCCTCTACGAAATCCAGACTGAGATGAGGGAAATAGGTTGTTTGTATTGAAATACTCCGTAATCTGAAGATAAATAATCTTTTCAAACACCTTGGATTAGGTAGACAACAAACTAATAGGCCTCAAGTCGGAGACCTCCTTTGGGTGGACCACCTTAGGTAGTGGCACTACCGTAGCATCCTTCCAGATAGATGGAAACAAGGGTTGCGTGATGCAGATAATAAATATGTGAGCCAAAAATGGTACGATCACTGGACAACACAACTTAATCATGTGAAGAGACAGTCCATCAGGTCCCGATGCGTTCGATTTTAATTCTGATATGGCCTTTAAGACTTTTTCATCCGCAACAGATTGTAGTTTGAATGTGCTAGTTGACACTGTATTCTGATATTTTTTCACGAACTCGTCATTGACAGGTGGTGCGATACTCTTTACGGATTCGATAAAGTAGTTATTTACATGATCAGGCTTATTTAAATTACTAGGCAAGCTTATATTGTTTTTATTTTTATTGTAAACATTTAGATTATTTAGAGCGCGCCACATGTCTTTTTTATTATTATTTTGTGCTACGAAATTGACATATGCTTTTTTTCTCATTACGAACAGCCTGGGTGAATACATTTTTCATCGCTTTATACGCCTCCCAGTCTTGTACAGTCTTGGTTCTTTTATACTTAGACAATAAACTGTTACGCTCCTTTTTCATAATTTTTAACACATCGGTAAACCACGGTGCTTGGCTTCGTCACACGCACTTTACACAACTACACTATCAAACAATTGTAATATTTTATCAGTAAGTAAATCTACCTTTTTGTGCAAGCATTGTATGTCATAAATTTCACCCCAATTAATATTTATTAAATCAGCGTTAAACAGGTCAATGTCAAAGTATTTGAAACTTCTAAATTCTACAATTTTTGGTAGCCTGGAAGGCACCTTGCTCTTAATTTTGCGATGAGTAACCTGATGGTCTGTAATGTCATGCATATCAAGATGCATAACATCTCCATCTAATATATTTTCACCGGATAAGAGAATCAAATCAATCAGGCTACTGTGTGTTCCCGAGAATCACGTAGGGGTTTTAGCCACCTGACATAGTGAATAGGAAGTAAGAAAAACGTCGAGAATAATGACTGAACTAGTAGCGCAGAGAAGATTAATATTTAGGTCACCCATAATTATAATTTCATCAGAGAGCGGTATTATGGTGGAAATAGCATTTTCCAAAAAATCAAATCCATTTATCAAATTACCTTTAGGTGGGCGGTAGAGAACACCCAATCCAAAATTTGTGCCACCTACCCTTACTGACAGCCAGAGCTGCTCAATAGATGCGCTTTTATCCCCAACATCGACCACACTTACCGGCAGAACATCCCTAATATTGTATCTCTCAAACTATTCCTACTGGGCAAAAGTGAACGTATATTAACATGACCGATATTTAAATTATTTGCATTAGCCATTATATTTATACAAAGGAAGCATAAACGCAAATAAAAGAAAAAAAAACTTATTTGTTAACGTAAATAAAAACTTAAGCTAATAGTTCATTCAAAGCAGCATCGCTTTTTATATGAACAGCGTTATCGCCATCGTTTTTACGAATCAACACTTTGCCGTTGCGATGCCAAACGTACTTGTAGCCTAATCTTTTAAGGGCCTTCGCTTTTTTGAAAAGATTATAAATCTCCTTTGTTAGTTCCTCGTCTATAAAGCTAGGCCAATATATCTCCTGCCGATTTCTCTTTGCGAAAGCCATACTGATTATCATTGATTATTCTGTTGTTCTCTAGGTACTTGAGTAGTTCCTGATTGACTACACATTCCATGACTTTAGAGATTATTGGAAGCATAAGAGAACTTGGGCTAAGGAGGATCCTCAAATGTAGAGTAAAGGATCTTTAAAATGGAGACATTCAAGAATTCAAAGAATCTAAACACAACTTCGGGGCTCAAGAATTGCTAAACTGGTGGTCAGTTAGAGTAGCTTAACTCCCACTTACAAACAAAATATCCGGTGATCCTTGTAAGAGATGATTGTGACTATTCCTGACGACATTGAACATTATATTAAATACCCTTGCTGCTCACAAGCGATAGAACGATGCATCAGGACAATCACCGAAGCTTCTACTTTAGTAAGCGGACCGATTCGAGCTCGAATTGCGTCCAGGTAAAAAAATCCGAAAAATGTACCAAATAGCATTTTTTATGGATTTTAGAGTAATACACTAGCATTATGGCTTATGGGAGGAAGGAGGTAGGAAGGAAATCGATCTTCAATATTGAGCTCAAAATAATCCACTGTGGTTTACAGAAAAGAAGATGCAATAACCTGAAAAGGTAAATATTTAGATGGGCATGGTTAATAATCGTCTTCTAAAACCATACCTTTTTGAAGAAAATCTTACGACTGACCGCTTAGAGCTAGTTCTAACTTTGGCATGAATATCCCGATACTAAATCCAGCATGGTGCAACATTATGCTTATTTTAGACACATCATTCGGATATATTTAAATAGGCAATTTAGGAGCGGTGAACCTTTCTGGTAACCCCTGAGGTTGCCACATCTGATGCCCCTTGAATTCCTTTCTGGGATTTTCTGAAAGATAGGGTTTTCCAATACTTTGATACACTTTGCATAATTGGTCTTATTTGTGTTTAGAGCAAGGTACGATAATCCTTTCTATCTTCGTTCATTGTGTTTTATAGCTCGTTCTCGGTTTGTACAAACGAGAAATAGAGGTGTAATCTGCGAAGAGAGTTACATGGCCTTAGACTACAAGTAGTAATGAAATGCATAAAATCTGGAGGAAAAGCAAGAAGGCGGGGAAAGGGTGAAATCCTAAGGTGGACGTATAAGGCTTCATGTAGGTGCTCGTAACTTTTTATAAAGCGCTTTTAAACCAATACGTAATAAATTTAACAAAAGTGTTTTTATGACTAACGTCTCGAACTGTTACAGTATCTTCTCTTCTGAAGGAACATAGCCTATGTTGAATATAAAATTAATGACTAATCGAAAATATTTGCTTTTTTCATAATCTCTTTTACCTTGAATCCGGTCCTGCAATATAAGCTGAAGAAGGTGATATTGCTCTATCACAAGCCAAGAATACGCAAGTTTCCTTGCTTTTTAATTGGCAGGACTTTTTGCATTAGTTTGGATAGCATAGTGTTGGTAATGCAACAAATCCACGATATTTTGAGCATACGACGTCAGCGTACTTCTGAAACCTTTATGATGTTATTACTACTGCTTAATAACATATAATTCATTTTATGATTCAGTCTCATGCCCATATTGATCAGTTGAGATCGCTGCGTGCGTGAATCATTTTAGAAGATACTAGGATATCATATACATATATCAAAATGCTAGTCATTTCGCCATTTACCTCTTCAATACCAACTTTAACTTCTCTATCGCTATAAGCAACAAAAATATACATTAAATATATCCTTTTATGAGAGAATCTCCCTAACGTCATTACGAACGCAAATGATGAGTGCACATTCTTGCATCTTATATGTTTGCTCTAATACCCTTTGTTTAATGCTCGAAGCGCAAATTTTATCCTAATTAAACTTCGAAACTCCAAGCCTTCGGATTATAATTAAAGCAAGAATATGAGCTCGCCGCGTTGGACAAATATGGAGCTTCGAAACTTTTCGGGGGCATAGATATTGCTGTAGCTTTATTGCTTTTCGGAATTACGATATATATATATAT